>WBZZ01000547.1:115000-127925 GCA_019918135.1 Paulinella micropora
CCCTCTACGAGAACAGCACACGCAGCTTACACTCTCTTAAGTTGTGCACATGTGTATCATATCTTGTTGGCACGAAGCATGAATTTGGTGCATGAATTTTCGAGGGTTTGGTAGAATAGATGTGGGCAAGGTTGTGTAGAAAAGGATAGAATGTGGAATGAGATGAAGAGGAGAAGAAAAACGATAGAAAGGGTGGGCAGGAGAGATACTACCTTTTGAATTGGTGTTGGCCATATCGAGAAGAGAATCAAATTGCGTAAGGCACACACCAGACAGCATAGCCACCCCATGAGTGCATGATCCTTTACGAACGAGATGGGCAAGGTGTATGTATGTTGAGATGTGGAATGTATGTATGTATGTATGTATGTATGTATGTATGTATGTATGTACGTACGTACGTATGTATGTATGTATATATGTATGTACGTATGTATGTATGTATGTATGTATGTACGTATGTACGCATGTTTTGTATGTATAAATGCAATTTTGATTTTGTGAATGCAGAAGTCCTGATGTCCTGCGTGAGCGGTGTTTTCCATGGTGCCACTGTTAGTCTGGCTCTGCAGCAGTTGTTGCTGCGGTGGGAACAGGAGGCAGGCGCGGCGCTGCTGGCTAGGCACGATCGGCATCGACATATCTGCCACCACCTCTCCGACAAACGCCGCTCCCATTCTCTCCAACAGCACACTTGCCCCGCTCATACGCAGGGTGGACCGACGCGAGAAGGGAATTCGCAGGAAAGTTATGCTTGCACATGCACTTGTGTGCCTGCGGACGCAGCCACGGCCCGCCTGCGCGCCGAGCTGTTGGCAGTGGCGCAGCGCAGGCAGCTCATGGGCACTCTGCGCACGATTGCGCTCTTGCTAGCCTGGCCAGTGCTCTTGCTCCTGCTCCTGCTCTGTCCCGGCCCCTTGCGACTTGGCGCGCACCTGTGGAGCAAGCTGTGGCCAGGGCGGGCGAAGCAGCACAGACCTGTCAGCAGCAGGCGCCGCGAGTTGCTGTTCTGGTTGCTGGTGGCGCGCGCCTGTTGGTGGGCGCTGCCCGTCTGGCGCAAGCTCAACTGCTCGCAGTACGTGGCGGCACTGTGCACGTCAGGCGCGGCCAGGCCTTGCTTCGTCAGCCCCGGTGTCTACGCGAAGGGCGAAACGGCACTCCAGCTGGTCCAGCAGGCAGGTTTGCTCCACATCGCTGTCTGTAAACTTGGTTGCACGATCCTACCTTCATGCACTAAGCATGCATGCACACCCCTTATATGTAAAGAAATATGTATCAATATGGTATGCGTGTTGATGGTTTTTATTGCGCGATGAATCTGTTTACGATAAAATCCTTTGAGGCAATTATTGCAATTCACGAGTGAATATATTTTTGCAAGTACACACGCACATTTATAAGTAAATAGATATATTATATGTAGGTTGCTGTGCATGTCAATGAACATCGTTTATGTAATGGATGCGTTCGCCATAAAATCCTGAGGGAATATATTCCAATCCACACACAGCGAAAATATTTTGTAAGCATG
Organism: Paulinella micropora; assembly: GCA_019918135.1. Taxonomy (NCBI): domain Eukaryota; phylum Cercozoa; class Imbricatea; order Euglyphida; family Paulinellidae; genus Paulinella; species Paulinella micropora. Next base: position 116,532 of record WBZZ01000547.1, read on the forward strand.
AATGTAAGTATCAGTGTGGGGTGTTATGTGTGTGGTTTTATTATGTGCATCTTCATTTGCTTCTATCTCCCTCACAAGGCATCCAACTTCTCGCCGCTAAAGGTTGTCCCACGCTGTGTGTGTGGTGATGTGGCTTACTGCAGGGCTTGTGCAGCGTTGTGCGGCCTATCGCGCGCCATATTGGCTGCTGCGCAACCGAGACTGGTTCATACCCATCAGCCTTCAGCATATGTGCAGATGAACCTGCGCTCGCTTGCAAAGCCTCCAAGCAGCCTCATAAGCCAGTTGAAACACGTATACAATTTTTACACACACACACACACACACACATATATATATATATATATATATATATATATATATATATGTGTGTGTGTGTGTGTGTGTGTGTTTTATATATATATACATATTTTTATACATATGTATATGTATCTATATATATATGTAATGTCATCCTTCTTTGCTCTTGAATCACAAAAAAGGAAAGATATCTACAATTTGATACAAGGTATAGATGTGACAAAAACAAAACAAGCCAATGTCCCAATGTCACGAACGCAAATTTGCGCTTGTGACTTGCCTACGCACTACATTCAAGCTTTTTATTTGGCTCAAATTGCATGCAATTATGCGATATGGGTGATGTCCTTTTTATGGGTATCCGAGTTATGACAACGATGACAGAGCGCGCGCGAGCACGCGATATATATATATATATATATATATATATATATATATATATATAGAGAGAGAGAGAGAGAGAGAGAGATCATGTTTTCTTTCTCCTCTGCCTCAGGAGTTCCATCTCTCCGTCGCTCCTCGCACCACTCTTTGCCTGTTTCTTGCGCCTCCTCTCCTATCTTTCTCCCTTTGCCCGGCCTTTGTCTTTTCCTTCTGATGTCTTTGCATCCCACTCCTCGCCGGCCGCGGTCTCTGTCCGTCCCCCTGTTGCTTGCTTGACGGCGGTGCCCAACTTCTGTCGCTTCCTGGCCCCTGCCACCCCAGGCGCCCAGCCCGCTGCTCCTACGCGGGAGGTGATCGCAATGGATTGGCGATTTTCGCCCCAACGGCACGAACCAGCTGCCTGCTCTGGCCCCGCTTGCTCCTCAGACGCGCCGACAGGACCAGCAGAGTCGCAGCAAGGATGGAGAGCGGCACCGCTCAGGCAAGCTGGAAAGGACGAGCCAGAAAGGATCCTGTTGATACTTCCCGGAGTAGGCGGTGATGCCTCGGCTTCCTATGTGCAGGTAAATGCGCTGGCATCTATATAAGGTCGAAGTAAGAGCGATCTTTTAGCTGGTACTTAGCACAGTGCGTGTGCTGCTTGCGCTCAGTACCGCATGCATGGTGATAGAAGGAATTTGGGCAAAGTACCGTCTGAGCTGCCTTGAGAAGGCGATGCTTAGCAAATCTTGGATTGTGCACAGGTTTGCTGAGATGGCGACTTGGCCAGAGCATCTTTTATCGTCAGATCGAATATGGGATTTTACTGCATCGACATATTAATAGATAATGTCTCTTTGCTGTATTCTCCCCAGGACGTGAGCGAATGTTTTGTAAAGCAAGGCTGGCACGTATGCGTACGTAGCTCCTTTCGTCCCCCAAATACACACAATCACCTTTAAATTTTTTTTTAAATTTTTATTATTTATATGTGCTGCATGAGTACTTGCTTCAGTGGTCGATATGATTTTGAAATGGTTTCTTGTTTCTGCACTTATGATTTTCACGATGTCTACATGCAGGTTCTGTATCCACGAGGCATGGGAGATGCCTCGCCGCCCTTGGACGACTTAGGTAGAAATGTGTAGCTAAATCAGGCATTGAGGGAAGATATGGAGAGATTAAAAAAGAAAGAATCTGGACAGCACATCACGACAAAAACTACACTGGTAATATAGAAATAGATGGGCAGGGACAGAGCAGGAGAGAGGCACAAATGCAAACTGCAGGGTGTGGGTTGTGTGTGGCTGTGTGAGGGAACTTGTGTCTGCCGCACGAGAGCTGGGACCTGCACGCGCTAGTGACTGCCTTGAGCCGGCTGGGCGCCGCCACGTCCAGCTACACGCCGCCCGATGCCCCCGCTTCTGTCCACGCTGCTGCGACCGCTCCTGCTTCCCCTTTCCCAGTGATCTTCATTGTTGGCTTCAGCTTGGGGGCCATCATGGTAAAGAACGTCTCTTACGAACACAGATATCGACTGACCGGTATTGGAATAGGTGGGAAAGTATTTGACGTCCTTTGCTTCTCACGTTGACAGATTACCCTGCCATCTTAAAGGAGTTGTACTCGTATCTGGTCATGTGCATGTGTGCTTGTGAAGAGTAGATAGTTCTGTCGTATGGTAAAACAATATTTGCTGCATATTATGTATATGTATGTGTGGTTTCATATGTATATTTGGTGCATATCATGTATATGTATGTGTGGTTTCATATTGTATACAATATGGAAGTAGGAAATATTATTATGTGCATGTGTGCCATAGTAGTCACATACAAGGTGCATTATCTTTTGCCTCGTGTGTGTCTGCGTTTGTGTTTGTATCTGGGTGTGTGTAAGGTGAAGTTATCTTAGTTTGATTGCGCTGAATACAATCTTTGGCCACTGCATCCACCACGCATCGTATGCGATGATCTTCTAGAGTTTCACAATGCGCAGCCTTGGACAGTGCTGATTCTTCCTGTTGCAGGTGCGTTCCAGTTGGACTTTTCCTCATGGTGGCGATACGAGATGACCTATCAACGCCTTTTCGTCCCGGCCCTTGTCCAGGACCTACTCCGCAAATATACAATCCAGCTTTCCCAATTGCTCTCAGGTACATTTTTAGGAGCATGTTGTTTCTATTTCTCCTTTTGTTATTTCATTTAAAGTTTCCTCTCTACTATGTTTGAAATTCAAAATATGATGTTTTTACTTCTTGGCTTGATTGGTGATGCATAATTATGCAACTCAATGGCGTGTAATGGTGTGTAATCCTTTTTTCCTCTGGCCGATGTGTGTTATTGTTGTCAGAGGCGGAATTGCGTCGCTTATCGCGGGCGGATACGTTTCGCAAGCTAGTAGAGCACGTGCTGGTTCCCATTCGGCAGCGCGCGCTCCTGCTCCGGGGCGCTATGTCCTCGCCTGCACCACCCTACTCTGCCAATGCTCTCGTTGCAGACCAGCAGACTTTCCAAGCTCACCTCAGCAGCAAGCCGTCGGACCTCACCGAGCTTCTGAAACCGACTCTCTTTTTAGCCTCCCTCGATGATCCACTGCATAATCCCACAATGATCGGGCTGCCTCGTGAGATGCCACCGAAAGTAACCACTCAGGGAAAGTCATCGTCAGCCTCATCGCTTGCAGGATCTTCACGCTGTCCCTCTGAATCCCAACTCGTTTATATGCTCACGGCTGAGGGCGGCCACGTCGCCTGGCCATGCACTCTCTCTGAATATATTTGTCACCGCATTTTTACACATGGTACCAGAGCCACTGATTCATATCGAAGCACTTTTGGTGCACCATTAAGACATGGTTTCATGGCACAGACAGTTCTTGCTTTTGTTGAGGCGACACTGAGGTTGGAAGTGCACCCACACACAACTTGAAAATCGTGTATCAGTTGTGAAATGCCACCCATTCGTAAATCCGGCGATAGATACGTAACTTCTCAGTATACTTAGTTGAAAATGTTCATTCCGAGCAGGTCTAGTGCACTGACTGGATCATGCATTCAAACTTAGTAGTACATGTAATCAAGTTCCATACCCCGTGAACTATGTTTTTATTAGCGACTCCATTGTTACAGTGACTCAATATTAAATAATATAACGACTTTCTAACGACATGAAGAATGAGGAATACCTAACGTAGAAGGGACTCCGTACTCTCCAAGCCAAGGATAACCGACAGACCGGAACATGGAGTAATGCAATTGATATACCGGGTGGGCAGGCATATTTCCAGTGACTGGGAATTTATCATCCGGCTAAGGGAAATTGCACTTATGGCCCGGGTCACGTATGTTTTTTGGTATGTCAGTTTGGCATATGTGCAGGTTACGGATAAACGCATTGTGTCAGTTTCAAAAGTTAACTCAGTCATACTACCGGGACAGTCCGTTTTTGCGGGGACGGTTTTCCCTCTGGCTTGTTGCTTGGCCTGGGGCCCGGTTCAAATCTGGCTTCCCTTTGTTATAGAACAGTTGAGTGGAAGTCACTAGCCTTGAACCAGCCTACGGTTGTGTTCAATTACTAGTATGACTAAATTTTTTTTCTTTGAGCTCGTAAAGGTAAGCCTCGGATCAAGTGTCTCAGGCTTGTTACAAATGTTTACCGTGGTATCATCATAGTATATATCATAGTATGCGAGGTTAATCACTAGTAGCACTGATAAGGTAAAGCAGTGGTGCCGTTACAATATTTAATTGGCTGCAGTGAGTCCTAAGTCCGAGTCACAAGTTGAACTAGTAGGGGGAGCAATGGACCGTCCAATTTATTAATTTTGAATGTATCATGGCAAGTTAGTCACACAGCGTCCAAGCCGCCGGAGTCATACCGGCCGGGCCCAGCCCAAAATGATGACAATTACCCGGGCCTATTTTATTAATACCTATATCACTGAGAGTCTAAATGTAACGGTGAATCACAGTCCTGTACCTCAAAGCTCAGCGGCGGCTTCGGGAGTCAAGTTGGGCGTGGCGGCGGTCAACCAGGCTTTGGGGTTTTGGCGCTTAGTGAGGGCGTTGTTAGACCTATTAATATAATTAATCGGATAGTCAGTATGGGCCGGCATATGTAATGCGTGTCGTTAGAGCCATTACGTATGTCCGGCCTAGTGTATAATCGGGCCGTCCCTTGGCGCCCTTTTCTCAATAAAGTATCTACTGTAGGACACAGCAAGTATATGGCAGATTATTAAGTTAGTCTCACAGGTTATAGAGCCTTGTAGCGCGAACGTTAGGTCTAGTAGACTTTATTCACTTATTACGTACTATCGGGGCGCGCGGAAGGCTGCCACCGAAAATACAAACAGGTGTACGTGCGGAAGGCCGTCACCAAATATTCAAATCTGGTGTGTGTGCGGAAGGCTACCACCAGTCTGGTGTGTGTGCGGAAGGCTACCACCAGTTACACTAAGTGGACTGTGCGGAAGGCTGCCACCTAGTTGCTAGTATAACCAACCATTTCCTAACTCCATCTCGCTTCTCTACCTACAGAGAAAGCAACATTGGTAGTCGAGCCTCCCTCCTACCTTCCGCCCTTGGTACGCCCGAACAATATGGCGTATCAAGGTTCTGACTTAGTAAAAATGAGGCTAGACCCTCCAAAGTTCAATCATGGAAAAGAATGGGAGTTGTTTGAGTACACCTTTACATCAGTTATAGGTGTCACACACCCAGAAATCCTTTCTATAATTCCGGGCTTTGAGACTCATCCCTTAGCCAAACCCATACAACTACCTGCACGACCTGAATCCCCTTCAGATGCACCCTTCAAATCACCTACAAAGGAAGAGGGAGACGAAGAAGACGAAGAGGAGACAGTAGTAGTAAAGGTAGAGGATAAAGACAAGGGAAAGAAAGAAGAGGGTCAAGAAACTGCAAATGCAAGAACTGCCTCTGCCCCCGCCACTGCTATACCTACGGACCAAAAATCCAAAATAGCAGTGTTGACGGGGGAGTAAACCGTCGCCGCTATTTGCATTACAATTGGGAGCCAGATATAACATGAAAGAGAAAGAAGCTAAGCTAAACAGATTGCTCTATGCTTTCCTACTTCAATCATGTGCTCACGACAGGAAGGTGATGACTATAATGAGGCAGGGGGATACGGACGGTGTAAAGTGTTTCCTCGCCCTCAAAAAACATTATGGAGGTCTTAACCTCATAAGGTTTGAAGAGGACCAGGTTTTATTGATTTTGCTAAAATTATTGTACAATGAGAAAGACAGTATTCCCACCCAAACCCGTAGCGGTTGCGGGGCGCCTGCACTACGACCACCAACATCAGGGACACCGACTAAGCGGGTTTGATGGCTGGGGGAGCATTTGGCCTTGAGCGAATGGCAGCCCGCTAGGATCTGTGCGCAAACGGTCCGGAGACACAGATGCACGTCGTAGAAAGGGTAGAGATAGAGAAGGAGAGAGAGAGATAGAAAGAGAGAGAGAGAGAGAGAGAGAGAGATGGAGAACGAAAGAGATAGAGAGAAAGAACGAGAGAGAAAGGACGACAGAGAGAAGGGACAGCCGATAGCCTACAGGAACCTCCCGACCAACACACAAACCTAGTAACCGGCTGGCACAGGCCAATTCAGACCGGGAAGAATCTTCCCGGAAGCGAAGCAGCCAACACGTCCCGGCGCATCTGGGCCCATTCGTCCAGGTCGAAGCGGGACTCCCATCCAGCGCCAATCCATGGGCGACCAGTCGTAGACACACCGATCCTGACTCGAGCAGGCCCACAGGGCACCAGCTGAATCGCAGGAACGCCAGAGAGAGAGAGCGCAACAAGGAAGAGAGAAAGAGAGGGGGGCCGGTCGTAGAGGAGAAAGAGAGGGAACAGAGTGAAAGGGATCCCACAAGGGAGCGCGGTCCAAGGCAAGAGGCCGCGCTTAAGCCTGGTCCGTCCGTCCCACCCAGGAAACATCCCCCCCACAGACCAGGAAAACAGCAGAGACGCTGGAAATTTGAAAAAACCGAATCCCGACAAGAGAGAGAAGACAGAAGAAGAAGCACAGTCAACCCTAGACGAGTCCTCCATCCCCATGACTATGCAGCTCCCTGAGAAGGGGGGGACACAGACAGGACGGATTACCCTCCCAGAGACTCAAAGCGGGCGGAGGCTAGGTCGGGAGAAAAAAGAGGCGGAAGGCTGGATGGGGGGGGGGGGGGAGAGGAATTCAAAACTCTAGCCAGGGCTAGGCCCCTTCGGTTCCGTGGCCCCGAGGAGAGGTGGGATTCGATGGGGAGTCAAGGGTGGGAGGAAAAGGAGACTCCATAGGCAAGCTAGTGTGCCAGTGGGTCGTCTGACTTGCTGGTGGGCTAAGCGAGCCACAGGAGACCCTCTCCTCCCACATCTACGGGATCGGTGCGATGGATTTTCGTCCCCCCTTGGACTCAGCTTCGGTGGGATACTTTGGGCCTCTGGTGGACTTCCTTCTCCGCCTCTCCGCTCGCCTCCCGCCTCTGGACAAAGCAACAAAGGGGACCAGGTAGGGCGAAGGAGCACGCCCACCTACTGAGGGGGGCGGAAAGGAGGGTTTGGAGGAGGTCCCGCAGGGAAATGGTGAAGGAAATTCCAAGTCTGGATGATATGCTCATGGCAAATCCTGGTTAGGCCTTGGTAGATCTGCTGCGCGATGCTCTTGGAGAAATGGAAGCACAGTTCGTCAAATGAGGCTTGGGAGATGTATCCTCTCGCCCCCATTGCGATCATAATAAGATTGGTAGACATTGGACGTCTCCTAATGGTCTGCCTGCTTATCGCTTCTTCCAGCGGGAGGTATCGGTGATCATAGATCGCCCGCGGGTTATATCCCCACGCCTGATGGGACTTCCAGGGGATAGCTGGCCAGGTGCTGGGCGGGTCTTCTCCCCGAAACGCATTTGGGTCCTTCGGTCGGTAAGGGGGGTTCACCCGACGTCCATCTCGGTCCCAGGTATCCCGCCGATCGTCTGGCGACTGTCTCGCGGGGAGACAGGAGTCATCTTCGCGGACCAGCCATTGATCCTCCCGGGTCGTGTAGTCTATCAGGGTAACGTGGTTTGATCTTCGAGAGGCGGTGACCAGCAGGTCTATCTTGTGCGAAAAACCCGGTCCCGCCATGTCCACCATCACCTGCGCGGCGGGGTGAATGAAAGCCGGCGAGAGAGGTGGGGCAAGAAGGGGGGCTTCCTCCGGGGCGGGGAGACCTGCGTCCGCACGAGGGGGGGCACTATCTTGCTTCGGTCGAGGGAAGGCTCCCTCCTCCCCGATGATGAAGACTTTGCAGTCCGGTGCTATGCCATCGTCGTTGTCTGACCGCTCCAAGCAGCTGCGGATCCACTGTCTGCATTTGGAGTGCCGCTGATCCAGTAGAGACTTGAGGGCCTCCGAGTGGAAGGAGGACTTTGAGAGCAAGTAGTGGCTGATGCTCCCAGTGACCCTGCAGCCATACGGGCAGGAGTTCGAGGTGGCCCCCTTGGTAATCACAGTGCTGACCCTCGCCGGAGTGGGCCAGACATCTAGCTGGCATTTGAGTACTATGGCTACCTCTCTCACTGAAAGGCCGCCGTTGGGTTGAAGGAAATGGTTGGTAATGGCTTGGAAGGGTCTGCGTATTTCCGAGCGGATCCCCCATGTTAGGCCGAAGCGGGGCGCCACTTTGAATTTATTAGCGTCTTCCGAGCATCTCTGGCGAAGCTTCCATAGGTTGTAGGAGGTCTAATTCTTCTTGACTTGGGCGATGGCTTGGTCTACTGACCCTGGAGCGACAGTCTCCTTGGTGAGAAAGTTAGTGACGGAGAGAACGACTGGGACCTCTAGTGCGTTCCATTCGAAGCGGGCCGGGGGAACGTCATATGCCTCCCTGAATCGGGCAAGGCTGTGTTCTGCATCGGATCGCTGCTGTCGCCCGTCGGGCCATGACGAGTCACTCACATGCCCTGGAGGGATGCGCGGGTTAATGCCAATGCCCAGTGCTCTGCAGGCGCGGATCCAATGAAGTACCATAAGTCCGTCGCGGCGATCCTCCTTGAGCAGATGCAGGTGACCTTGCCATCCAAGGAAAGGCTGGTCTGGGGGGTCCGGAAGCTTGGGGCACTGCTTGTTGATGTCCTCTGGTATGGGGGCTTCGTCCCTGAGAGCGCCCCTGTTCACAGCGTTGACGTACCGCGGGTAGAAAGCTGGAATGATGCAGTCGGTGGGGGCCTCCACCCCGTGGAAAACGGAGTGCATTCGCCATATGTCCGGTGGATGAATCGGTGGATGCATCAGTGGCGGGCGCGGTCCGCAGTCCCCTGCCCATCTGAACGAGAAGCGCGTGCTTGGCGGCTGTGGGGGGCAAGAGCTCTTGGGAGCAGCTCGGCGACCACGGAGGGGGAGACGCTGGGGACAGAGATCCTTGTTCCTGGGGAAGTAATAATCCCACGCTAGGCGTAGATGCGCATCCACCGCGTATTGAACGTATGGATCGGTCGAAAGGAGGCATTTGATAAACACCGTGAAAGTTCGCAGGTAGTACCGGGTGGAGAACTGGTGAAGGCCGAATCCTCCCCCTCCTCCTATGGGGCCGTAAAGCACCGCGTTTGGAATCTCCTGGGGAGACAGCTGAAGAGTCTCCCGGATATGGTCCCGAAAAGCTGTGTCTAGGTCCCGAAGCAACTTCTGGGGGAAGGGGGTCCACCCGAAGGAAAAATCTAGGATGCTGGTGAGGAGACACGTGAGGGCTTTCCTTTTCCTTGCAAGCGAGAGGTCGAGGCTGTGTATCAACCGGGCAGTAGCCACGAACCTTGAAATCGCGTAGTCTCTTTGGATCTGCGGGTTATTGTTGCCGTCGGTGTGGAGCCCCAGGGACCGAAAGACTTCAATTGCCGAACGGTTTCTAATCACGGTGGGGGGGCACGTCGAGTCCCGGCCGGGTGCAGTGAGAGAAATCGGGACAGCGTAGACACCTTTGCCCTCTTCACTAACCAGGCAGATGACAGAGCATTTTTCCGCCGCACAGATCTGGCGTGCGGCCCTAAGTTGCGTATAAAGAAGTGAGAAGCCCTTTTGTGCCTCGGGAATGTAGAGCTCCGGTGGACCATCCCCTCCTAGGGCTGCCCAGTTATCGTCCGCAAATTTGTGATCTGCAGTCAACGGGGGCCTCAGGGGGTAGACGGAGGTGTTCTGGGAGCGGTCGCTGCTAGTGCCATCGTAGAACCGGTATCCTGCTGGCATAAATTGCTGGGCAGGGCACAAGCGGGTAAGGTATTCGTCGAGAACCCCGTATGTGCCCGGGCTGAGCGATCCACCTTGAGGGATCCCTCGGGAGCGGTGAATTTCGTCCGGCAAAACAGCAGACTTCCCTGTAGAGTCCGGGACCTTGAGCTTGAGCGGGGAGTCTTTGAACCGATGGCGGAGGAAAGCAAACAGCTCGGGGAACTCCCCCTCCTGAGCCACCACATGGGAGTACGCTTCGCAGATGTAAGTGAGCTCCGCGCGGTCAAACGCCTTGCGGATGTCAGTGGAGAAGATGATAAGCGTCTTTTTCTTACCTGTAATCTTGGGGGCTGCCCGTAAATCGGCCAACATCAACCGCAGCACCATGTTCCATTCATCGCACCCACTCACAGTTGTTGTGTTGGCTTTAGAAGTCTTCCGGATGCACCCTGTGTGGAGCTTGAAGGACTCAACCCGAAAAGTGACGAGTTTTTCGTAGAGGTTGAGGATCGCGTTCGAAACCGTGATGCCCCGCCAGTCGGATACATTTGCGCCTGTCCCAGTCCCCTTCCAAATCTGGCTGAGAATCCCCGGCTTCCAGTCCTTTGGTAATCTCTTCTCCTTCCAGCAATGGGAGAAGAAAGATCCTAATTGGATCTTCGCGTCTTGCGAGAGGAGCTTGAAGATGTCGGGGGGTATACCATCGTCTCCCGGAGCAGGACCCTTTTTGGCCTGAATTGCATGCTCGATTTCACCCAACGAGAGCGGCCGACGAGCCAGATCGAGCGCCTGCTCTCGAGAGAGCGGGGGGGGGAGGCACTTGAAGATATTGACGAATTGCTTGACCCGGTCCCCAGGAATGTGAGACTCTTGGAACGGCCCTACAAGGAGAAGCCGTCCGTTGGAGTCTCGGGGCGGGGCCGAGCGCAGCCTCTCCCACTCCCGAATCCTCTGTAGCCGGGTCACTCTTCTTAGGACCGCCCACTTGGCGAGGCGGTCTGCACACTCATTTAGACGGAAGGTCCACTCAAAACTGCGTTCTTGGTGGGACTTGACCCAGTGGAAAGAGATCGGAGCAGTCTGCACGTGAAAGCGAAAGATGGCATCCCATAGGGGGGCTTCGACCGCGTCTTGAACAGTTCGTGGGCCTCCCCTTCCAGATTCGCGTCCGATAGGGCCCGGTAGTCGGTGTAGACATGGACTCGCCGGGGCCTCCAGGCCATCTCCCGGATGAATTGGAGGCCCCCTGCCATAACTGCCAACACTTCCTGTTCACCACTAGAGGCTGGATTGTCCGCGTTGCCGTAGATGTCGATAATCTCGCGATTGTAGAATAGGAAAGCCCCGAAGCCCGCAGCGTTGCCATGTTCGGGAAAGCAGGATCCATCGGTAACGAGGATAGCGTCCCATGGTGACAGGGAGCCTGGAGACAGCTCGTCAGGTCGATCGAGGCGCGGCGCAAGGCGAGCAACAGGGAACAGTTGTTGGAATTCGTCAGGGAGCGAGC
>WBZZ01000548.1:0-35000 GCA_019918135.1 Paulinella micropora
CTCCGCCGGCACGGATCGCGTGCTCCAAATCAACGACCTCGGCGAGTTCGAGCTGGGCACCTGGACCGAGCCACTGGCTGACGAGCGACAGCGTCGTCTCTGTTAATAGCGGAACTGCCAGGAAGATCCCGGTCGATGGCGTAGTGAGGCTGGCGCCCGTGGACGGCAACATCACCGTAAGCCATGCCAACGGCTTCACGACCTGGCAGAACACGGCCGGTATGCTCAGAAAATGGCTGATCACTGCCTCGTTCAAGTTTATTACTTCGGCAGCGGCTACCAACAACCCGCCGACCAGTGGCGCCTATTACGATGTCTGGGTCGAAAGGAATTCAGTGAGACCCGCCTCGAGCACCGGCGTACAACAGACAGAAGGCAATTTTGAGGTAACAGGGGGCGCCCATGGGCTCTATGGCAACGGGCGGTACACTTCGCTAAGCCTGTCGGGTATTATGGAAGTGGCAGCGAACGAGTATATTTGGTTCGAAGCTTACGGCGACACACAAGGCGCTGTCACCTGGAAACTTGTTATTGGTGGGACGGCTGTTTATGAAAGGGGTAGAGTGACCATTACCGAGATTCCGGGCTGATTTTTTTTTCTTTCGAGTCTGTATTTTTTAATTAAAAAAGAAACGGACGCTTTGCGACAAGCACTAGCCGAGAACGAGAACGAGCTGGCCACGTGCCTAGCCCGCCGCCGGATCCTGGCCGTAGAGCGAGAGAAGTTACAGCTGCAGATCGCGCTCTGTGAAAAGGTCTGTGGTTGTAGGGAGACACGCCTGCAGATCAAGCAGTTGATCCAGCAAGAAGAGGAGGCGGAGGCGGCCGCCGAGTCTGCCGCCCACGCGGCCGTCGAGGCCGAACTGGCACTAGAAGAGACAGTCGTAGAGATGCCTGACACCATCAATGGCTAGAAGTCCTGGTCTAGGCCCCATTCCGGCTCCTTGGCCGGCGCCCGCGCGTACTCGCTTACTCTTTTCTCGAAAAAGCTAGTCTTGCCTACCACGCCTAGCTGCTCCATGAAGGGCAGAGGGCACTTGGACACCCCGCACAGCTTTTCGCTTAGGCCCAAGTTCTGCAGCAGGCCGTCGGCCACGAACTCAACGTACCGTTCCATCAGCGTCGCGTTCAGTCCCAACAGGGCCACCGGCAGCGACTCGCTGATGAACCTCCGCTCGACTTCGACACAGCCGGCCACGATCTGGAAAATGCGCGACATCTGCAGCTTGTTCGACACGTGGTGCTTGTACAAGTGGCACGCGAACAGGCCGTGCTGTGTCTCGTCCCGCGCAATAAACTCGTTGCTGGTGCACAGGCCCTGCAGCAGGCCCGGGTGCTTTTGTTTCAGCCAAAAGATGGAGGCGAAAGAAGAGGCGAACTGGACAAGTTCCACACAAGCGAACGCCACCAGCCGCTCGGCAAACGAAGACCGGGCCGGGCTGAGCCACTGCAGCGCCCACTTGGCTTTTTGGGCGACGGTCGGGACCTGCGTGATCGCATTGAACAACTTGTCCTTCTCTTGCTGGTCGCTGATGATCGTGTCGATCAACAGGCTGTAGGTCCGCGAGTGTTCGGCCTCATAAAGATCTGGTAAGAATAAAAAAGTCTCGCTTCGGAATATTGCACTTCGGCCAAAAAATTGGTGGCCAGGTTCTCTTGGATGATGCCGTCCGAGCTAGCAAAGAAGCCCAGCACCATCTTAATAAAATGCTGCTCGTCCGCACTCAGTTTCTTGAAATCGGCCTGTTCCCGGCTCAGATCAAGCTCGTCTGCCGTCCAGAACGAGCGCAGGGAAGCTTCATAGAATGAATACAGGTCCGGACGCCTGATGGGAAAGAGACAAAACCGCGATTCTTCCGGCACGAGCAGTTTTTCTTCAGTGTCCATAATTCGTGCAGCTGCCGGTTGTCTAGTTTCAACAAGGCCATTCACTCTCCTTTTAATAGTAAAGGGCAAAGAGGATATATTTTTTTTCTTATAGCGCAAAACAAAAACAAAGAACATGTTGCAAAGACGCAAGACCGAACAACGGCTGATGCCCTCGTCGCCAGAGTCCATCACCGTAACCTCGCACGAGCTCGCACTCGAGCTCAAAGCGGACATACAGCGACTTCAGTTGGCAGTCAGTGCCGCAGCTCATTGTTCACGGGGTCAAGTACCTTGCTCTCTATACTAATCATACTGGCGAGGAGAAGAAGCAGATCCTCATTTCCGTGCTCGTGGACTTGTGTCCTGACGACAACGTGGACAAGCTGATCCCGCCAGTGGTCGATGTCATCTGGGAACTCGTGAAGGCCGCCCTCGCTTCCAACTGCTGCGAGCTGTGTCCCAAGGTCTGCACGGTCATGTAGGCATCGGGATCAAGTGTCTGCCCAGCGTCACGGGCGTGCCCTGGTGAAGCCTGACCGGTTCGCCGCTCGTCACCATCTGTGCGCGCGCTTTGGCCAGCTTCTCGCGGTCCAGGCGGTGCGCCCACAGCACCGGGCCCGGTATAACCTGCTCGTTCGAGCGCACTTTCTCCAGGGCCATGGTAATCTTGACCAGCAGCACGTCCGCTGCTAATCTAAAGCTCCTCTTCTTGGCCATCTCGATTGAGAGCTCGTTCTTGACCATTTCAAAAAGGATCTCACAGGAGAAGTGGCGCTCTGCTTTTTGCCCAAAGTTGAAAAACGAGTTGGTCCCCGATATGATAGCTACCAAGATTAAACACGTGACGCTGACCCAATCGTAGCCAGTCCGGCCCGCTCCGCACGCCTTGAAGCCGAAATTTCCCACGATAATCGAACAGATCGCCTGCATGATAGTGGCCAACAAACCAAACAACAGAAAGCGGTTGTAATAGTAGCCCGCCGAGTTGTTCAGCCTCGCGTGCAGGGCACACTCATCCACCACGCTGGCAAAGTAGGACTCGTGCCTCGAAGACCACTTCTCTTCCTCTCGCTTGACGTCGCTGTCGTCAGAGTCATGATTCTCGTTCGAATGCGACCGCATCGCCAGGATTTTATCCTCGTCCATCGTTCTTTTTAACTGCGGCCACAAGATTTTTTTTAAAAAAATGTGCGATTGCTGGGCCGGCGGCCACTCTATCAGCAACCAGCTTTCGACAGCAGCATTTCCCAGTCCGCCCCGTTCAAGTCTACCTTGTCCCTGGTGTCAGGATTGCACACCTGCAGGTGCAAGTACTTCGTCAGCGTCGGAAACACCACGTACTGGTCGTGCCGGTCCTGTGCCGACGACTGGTAGCCACCCGAACTCGCGAGGAAAGGAATGATCAGGCTACCCGATTGCACTTTCGTGCCGCGCGAGACCGCGCCCGTCAGAGACATCTCCTCGTAGTTGCCGCCCGTCGAGTAGGCCAGGCTTGAGCATTCCTTGATCTTGATGCCTAGCGAAGTCGGCAGGCCTAGTGCCACGACTTGTGGCAAGACGGTGGCCTGGCCCGACGTCAGTGCAAAGAGCTCGTTCTGGGCCGAAGTCGGGAAGCCTAGCACGGCATGCGCACTGTCGTCACCGCTTTTGCTGTAGATGTTGAACTCTGCTCCTCCAGACAGCGTGAACTGCAGCTTGAGCTTGGTGTCGAGATAAACCACTCCGATCGTCTGTCCTACTTGTACAAAGCCCTCGTTGATTAAAAGCGATTGTAGCGTGTCGGCTAAAGTCTCGCCCGTATAATTCTGTGATGGGATAGTGATGGTCACATCGCCCGTGGCCGTTGGAGTTTAGGTAAAGCTTGTTGTTCTTGGAGTTGATGTTGTACGTAGCGTTCGGGATAGTCGCCCAGATGAGCTTGTATTTCCCTTGGATCGCTTCCGACAGCGACAGCCGGAACTCGGCCGAATCGCCCGAGCCTTGCACCCGGTCGCGGTCCTTGCTGCGGACCAGGATGTTCATCTCCGAAATGTTGCGCAGGCCGCTCATTTCGGGAATTTAAAAAAAATTAAATTTTGTCTCGCTAGTGTAGTGCAAGAGGAAAAAAAACGATGCTGACGCTCAGCGACAACAAGCGCCTGCGCCTGGAGGATGTGGTCGAGACCAAGCCGCTGCCTAGCATGGTCACGGCCTTTGGCGAACACAAGGTCGCGGAGTCTACCCCGCTAGTGCAGGAGACTTTCCCTTACACCGGCACCCTGAACTCGCGCAAGTTCGCTACCTCTGGCTCCGTGACCACTGCCGCCGGCCTGTTGTCGCTCAGCGGCGCCGCACAGGCAGAGACGCTCAGGCGCTGCAAGTACCGTGCGGGGCAAGGGCTCGTCTGCCGTTTCACGGCGCTGTTCCCCGCCACGCCCAACGTGGCTAATTCGGCCATGGCTGGCTTAGGAGACGACAACAACGGCTTCTTCTATGTCCAGGACCAGACCCGAACTAATAGGCTACGGATCTTGCACCGCAACGCGACTGTCGACACTTACATCGACCAGAAAGACTGGAACCTGAACAACTGCCTGGGCGGCGACGACGTCATGGACCGCAAGGACTGGGCCAAGGGCAACATCTTTCAGATTTAGATGCAGTACCTAGGGTTCGGGGCCGTCACGTTCTCGGTCGAGAGGCAGTCGGACGGGATGCTTGTCCCAGTGCACCGAATTCAGTATGCGGGCGCCGACATGACACCTTCGCTCAGCAACGCCAGCTTGCCGTTCAGGCTCAAGACGACTGGTGCGGGCGGCCTGGTGCGCACTGCCAGTGTCGGCGTCCTGGTCGAGGCCCCGTGAGGCAGCTGGGCCTCAGCTTTGCGCGCACGAACGTGCAGACCATCGGTACGACCGAAAGTAACGTGCTGGTGATCCGCAACAAGAGCTTGATCGGCGCCCTCCCCAACAACGACCTGCTGTTCCCGACCCTGCTGACCGCCACGGCCGTCTCTGGCACCAAGCCCGTGATCCTGCGAGTGCTCACGCAAGCCACGTTCGGCAGCGCGCCGACCTACGCGAACCACGACACTGCCTCCAACACTGAGTACTCCGCGAGCTTGGTCACGGTGTCTAGTGGCAATGCCGTGGCCGCGTGCGTCGTGTCGGCCACGGGCTCGGCGTCGGCCAGTCTCGACCTAAGCAGGCTCAACATCGCCGTCGGGCCCGGCGAAGTGCTCTGCATTGCGGCCAGCACTACTTCCGGCACCGCAGACATGCATCTGAGCTTGTCTTGGTATGAGGACGTGTGAAAAAAAGAAAGTTCGTCTTGTAATTAAAACAAAGGAGGGGAGGGAAGAAAATGAAAAAAGTCGTGTCAATCGACCCGGGGCTGAGAAATCTTGGAGTGGTAGTGCTCGAGAAAAACAACAGCACCAACGCCATCGCAGTCACTTATGCCAGCGTGCTGAGCATAGCCAGACAGGATGACACTGACAGCTTCAAGACCAAGTCCCTGTCGGCGTGCCTGCATGCCATCGAGGAAGTGCACAACGCCGATGTGTGCGTGGTCGAGGACCAAAAATTTTGGGAGAGCGAACACAAACCCCGACAACCTCTTGATTCAAGCGGCAGCCGGCGCAACGATGCTGGCACTAGGCGCCAAGGAGCTGCTTTACTATCAGAGCTCATTCAAGTTCAGTTGCTTTTTCTCGCTTACGCCGACTATATCCGGCCGAGTTAAAGGGAAATACAAAATTCAATCCAAAGTGCTGGCACAAAACCTCGTAGAAAGTTTTAATGTAACTGGCGAGACTAAATGCCTCACAGAGTCAGATCATCTGAGCGACGCGTTCGGTCTTGCCTTCTGTGCGCTGGTCAGAGGGACCGCACGAGGGCCGGGCGGCCAGCAGGCAGTGCGTCGCTCTGAGCCTGTGCCGATCCCTGTTGGGGTGCAGACGCAGAAGAAGCAGGAGCAGGAGCAGCCGCCTTGTGTTGGTTCCATTTCGAGCTGATGTACGCCATGCGTTCTTTATGAGCCATCGCCTTGACTTCGGGCGTGGCCATCTGCTCCTTGAAAAAGGTGTTGTACGCGGACGGCGCGCGGGGCTTGCGCTCGGGCTTGGCGGGAGCAGCAGCGGCGGTGGCTTGTCCACAAGTCGTGCAGTTGGAAGACATCTTTAGTTTGCTCTTGTCCTTTGTTATAATAGGGCATCAAGAAGATTCTTTTTTTCCTCTGATTAAAAACCTTAAACGTCTGGGACGGCCGGTGCCACCACTCTCTCGTCCGGACACCTCACTGGAAAGTACAGGATAATAACACACCCGGCCACCCCGATCACTAAGACGGCGATGATTGCCACCACGAACAGGTCCATTTTCACTCACGTTCTTTAATTTAAATACATAAAGTCTAAGAATTTTTCTAAACCGAGGCCACCTCCAGGCTACCATTGCTTTCATGCAAGTACTTGAAATAGGAGGAGTAAATCGTAATATCGTACAGGCCGTCAATGACTCCGCGCTTGCCCGAAGTGACGGCGGTGACAACCATTTCTTCTTGGGCGTTGTAAGCGGGCCCTGTGTCGTCAGGCGCCTGCTGGAACTTCAGCTTCAGCTGGTGAACTTCGCCGCGGGACCAGATGATGGGCTGGTCGTTCAGGTCCGTGACGGACGCGGTGTACTCCATCGCTGCACTGACCTCCAGTCGACCGTGTTGGACGCACCAGCTCGTGTGTTGCTGAACTTGATCTTGACTCCGCAAGCGCGCAGCCAGCTCGAGCTAGCCAGCACGGTGTTGAGGTTCGTAAGCGCGGCCGTGGCGGGCGAAGTGTAGCGCCGGTCGGTAATTCTGGCAAACGTGAGGCCGGAGTCGATATCGAGGATAGCCACCGTCACTCTCCTGAAGTCCACGATCAGGCGGTTGGTGTCGGACGCGGCAAAGGTCGCGCCGTTGGCGTAGAAGGGCCCGTACTTGTGCGTGATGGCCGTGGCGCGCGGCGCGGGGCCGGTGTTGATCACCAAGCGCTCGCGGTTGCCGACAAAGGTCTTGTAGCCGTCCATGACTCCGTCTAACATGGCCTTGGGGTCGTTGCTGAACGGGATCAGGTACACGCCGTTGGACTTCAGGTAGGAGCTGCGCACTAGCTGGCCCATCGTCTCCTCACGGAAAAAGCGCTCGTCGATCGGTGTGCCTTCGCCCATCTGCGATCTGCCGTGGACGTCTTCAAGATCGATTGTCGTCGCGTCGCCCAACATGTCGTAGGTCATCAAGCGTCCCGTGTTGTCGTAAGTGTACTGCGGGTAGTAGGTCGTGGCGTCTCCGTACGCGGTCTGGTCGCCTGATTTGCGGATGAAGACAAACAGCCCGCCGGAGTGGTGCGAGAATTGGTCTAAATCAATTGCCAACCGGTCGGAGGGCTTGATGCGCTGGGCGTAGGCCGTGTACTGCACAAAGTCGATGTACTTCTGCTCGGCGACCTTGCCCTGCTTCAGCGGGCTCCTGCCCAGGCGCATCCCGTTCGGCAGCTGCGTGCAGCCCGTGATGAAGCGGATCTCGCTCAAGCTGGCCGTGCAAGGCACGGCGGGCGCGGACTGGCCGTTGACTGCCGACTGGGCCGCCACAAAGATCGAGCCTCTGGGGTAAAATCGGATTTCAAGGTCGCCACGCAGCGTGCTCAGGTCCAGGTCCCTGCCGTTAAGCCAAGTGTGCAGCAGGGGCAAGAAGAAGTACTGCTCGTCGTTGTTCTCCCACTGGCGGCCGCTGACCTTGCCCGTCTTGGGGTCCATGTTGACCATGTCGGCGATCTGGTCGATGGCCTCTTGCGACAGCGTGTTGAGTATCAAGTGCATCATGTCGCCGTGGTACCGCGCAATTTCAGTGCCAGTCAGGCGGTCGATGTACTCGATACGCTCGAACCACTGAGTGGTGGGCAAAACACGCGAGTCGGTCGGCTGGCTGCCGCTGGTCGTGAACGTGATCTTGAAACGCAGGGTCGCATCGTGAATCGCGCCGGACTGGTTGTTCTCGAGGATAAAGCTAAAAAAAGCGGTGTTGCTCAGCGCCGAGGTCGCGGCGGCGGGTGCCATCACGGTTTGAGTCCAGCAAGGGCGAGCATTGATCGCGCGGGCGTGCTCGGGATCAATCAAGATCTCCTGGTCGTTACGCGCCCTCTTGCCGGTGGCGATTTTCTGCTGCTTGCTAGCAAGAAGCACCACCGGTCATTGGCAAAGCAGGCCTCGGTCGTGCCCGAGATTTGGTAACGCGATCGGTTCGCCACCAAGTTTTCGAGGCACACGAGCCCTTGCTTGAGCACAGCGTCCGCTAGCTCGCCCGACAGTTCGCCTTCCAGCACTTCCTCGACTTCGTCCAACAACAGCGGCAGCTTCTGCCTGGGTAGCCTGCGCAGAGCTTTTGGGTCACAGTTGATGTGCGCCTTTTTGAGCTTGGGCCCAATCAGGGCACTGCGGCCGTAAGCGCACAAGAGTCTGTAGTTCGGGTCATCGCGTAGCACGGGGTCTTCTGGTCCCGCTGCAGACGATGTCGCTGTTCCTAGACGCCGTGACAGGCTCGCTTGAGAAGGGCCTGCTGTCCGGCGGCGCTTGGTAGGAGGCGGGGCTGCTACCGCCGCTTTAGCTTCGGTGACAGGCGGTAGCGGGTCGGTTGGTGGTTCGAGATTGGCAAACGGGTCTGTCATGCTCTCCCTTTGTCCTTTGTACAATTAAGATTAATTTTTCTATCCGATCAGGTGCGCGTTTCCGGCCTCGTGGATGGTGGTCCAGCCGCGCACGGAGCCATTCTCGCGATCGAGGGTAGAAACTGCAGGGATAGCCGCCCATTGCTGGTCACGGAGCTTGGCCGATTGGTACTGTTCCACGAAAGCTGCCACTTGCATATAGCCTTCCCACCCGTTACCGTACGTTCTTCGAAGCTCCGTAAGCCAGGGCAGCATGTTGGCGCCGTCATCACCCCAGTCGGCAGGCGGGTTTTTGCCAGCGGCACAGTTCTTCTTGCGGAAGTCTGCTCTGTACACTGCCTGGATCTCCGCGGGTGTACCGACGAGCAGGACCGCTCCTTTATACCAAGGAGCCAGCGAGTTCTGTGACAGGCGTTGTGCCACATTCTTCATCTGGCCGATGGTACCTTGCGCGGCGCCTGCACCGGCCGCCGAAAGGGCCGAATAGATGATCGAGCTTGTAGCGAGACTGTCGGTCTGGATGATCGGACGTGTTTCGGTCCCATGTTCGACTTGGTTGGCCCGCTTCGCCGGTGTTGACTAGCGGCACGACAGGGCCTCGGTTGCTCATGGTCGTATATAACAATCACCCGACAAGAAAAAATTGTTTAATTATTTGCCGCCGCCAATCAGCTGCTGCTCGCAGCGGGCGGCTTGTTCTGGTGTCACTTCTAGCAAGACGGTGGCATCGGCAATCGCCGGCTGCTTGAACACTTTCTCGATGGGCGCTTCGGCCACGGTAGTCTGCAGGACCTCGATAGCCCTTTTTTCGGCGTCCTCTTGTTGTCGGCGTTTCTGCCCCGCGACGCGCGACTGCGCCTCGTTGACTTTGCCCAAGGCCAGGGCCAAGGTCGGGTCGAAGAAAGCCAGGTGTTGCATACTGTTGTTGTTATTGACTGTCCACACTAATTAATTTTTTTTTCAGGGCACCGCTCCGTACGGTGCGACTTCTTGGCCGGCGGAGGGCACGAGCGCGCTGCTGTGAGCGGGCTTCTTACTTTTCACGCCCGCCCTCCGTTGTCGTTCTCGCTTTTTCTGTAATTGCGCGTTGTTCTTGGCGCCCGTTCCTTTCCTTTCTTCTACGAATTTCAGGTTCTTTGCTCGCCTCGCCTGGTTAGTCAGCTGCGTAACCAGCTTGTTGTTTTCTTGCTTCAGCGCGTGGATGAAAGCTTTGGCTTGTTCGGTCAGCACGAGACCGCTGCTGATGGCCTTGAGTTCGCTCTCTGGCACCGGCTCCTTCTTTTGCTTGTAGGGCACGAGGAACATCTGCACCAGCTCCCGCGAAGTGTTCTTGTTGCCGGCTTTGTCGACCATGAGCTGCAGCTTGGGCACGCTGACGGCCGCCAGCTGCTTTTCGTCGTAGGGCACCAGCTGCTGCTCGTCTTCCACCGACTTGCGCCATTCAAGGGCCTTCAGTTCCTTCTTGGCCGGGTCCTGTTCGGCGTGGTACTCGATAAACAGGGCTTTGGACGCCTTCTCTGCGTCTTCAAATTGTTTCTTTTTGCGCTCGTGTTCCTCCTTGTTAGCCGCGTTCATTTTTCTTTTTTCATTCATCTCTCCCAGGAGAAAGTCCACGTCGTCGTCAGTGTCGTTGTCGTCGCCGCTGCCCTCCTCTTCGTCCTCCATGTCGTCGGCGGCGACTTCCTCTACCGCCCCGTCGTCTTCGTCGTCCAGGTCAGCGAGCTCGTGCTCGTCCCAGTTACCGGGGTCCTTGAACCCTTTCCCTGCGTACACCCGCAGGTGGTCACGCAGAGTCTGCACGCCCTTGCGGTCTTGGTCCGACAGTCCTTGCTTGCCCAGGACCCGCGAAAGCTGGGCTTTTGCGTCACTGATCGCCTTCTCGATTGTGATCTTGTTGTCGTGGGCCCACTGCTCGATCGAGGCAGTGTACATTCGGGCTATCCCCTGGAAAGAGGCCTCTGGGTTCTCCTGGATCAGGGCCCGCAGCTTGTCCAGCTGGATAACCTCGACTGGAGCCGCACCCGCTGCAGCCGGCGGCGGTGCCTGCAGCAAGAGTCGCCCAAGCTCGCGGGATGCCTCGATTCTTTGGGCGGGCGCCTGCCCGTTGTCGTTGTATTGCAGCATGAGCCGCTGGGCTTCGCCCTGGATGTGCAAGACCTTGTCCTGCGCCTTCTTCTGGCCCGCCGCGATCTGCAGCGCGGCCTTGGCGTCTTTTTGCGTCTTTTCCATCGCAGCTGCGTTTTCCATTTGTGCTGACTTGAGCTTTGCCTGCCGTTCGGCTTCTTCGATCTGGGCCTGCGTCCGCTGCGCCACTTTCTGTTCGTTGAGTTTCTTTTCGGTGTCTGCCTTGGCTTTTTCGATTTCCTGTGCAGACTGGACGTTTGCTTCCAACAGATTAGCCTTCACTTCCTTTGCCTGCTCGACTCGAATCTGCTTGAGTTTGGCCTGTGCGGCCTGGGTCTTGGCTGCCAGCTGTAGCTGGGCTATGCGCTCTTGCTCCTTGGCCAGCGCGACCAGCTCCGCCGCGATCTTCTCTTCCTGCAGCCTCGCCATGTTGGCAGCCTCGACCTCTTTTTGTTTCTTGACTCTCTCGGCCTGTGCGCGCATCTGTGCGAGTTGGGCGTCTATCACCTGCTGTCGTTGTGCCGCTTCGATCTGTCTCTTGTGCTCCTCGAACTCCTGTAGTGCTTCTTGCCGCTTAAGCTCCTCGCGCGCGGCGTCTTCTTGTTTCTTGCGTTCGAAGGCCGCCCTTCTGTCCTGCAGCTTTTTTAGGCATTCCTTGACGTCCGGTGGTAACTTCTGGTCCACGCCCTCAGGGCCGTCGCCCGCCGGCGCTAGTTCTTCTTGGTCTGCCGCTGGTGGCAGTTCTTGTTGCTCTGCAGCCTTGACTTCCTCGCCCTTGCCCTCGACACCGTCCTCGACTTCCCCGCCACCATTCTCTCCTGCCTCTTCTTCTTCTTCTTCCTCTTCTTCGTGGTCGTCCATCCCTGGCTGGCCGCCTTCCCCCTCTTGCGCCTTCTCTTCCTTCTTCTGTTCCGCAGCCGCCGGCGCTGGCTTCTTGTGCTCTGCAGCCGCCTCCTTCTTCTTCTCTGCGGCCGCCGCCGGCGCGGCCGGTTCCGGCTCTCCTGCTGCAGCCGCCGCCGGCTCCTCGAACAGTTCAAGCTCGAACGCCTCCGCCGGTCCATGTGGGTGGTAGGCCTGTTTCATGAGCGCCTGGGCCTTGGCCAAATTCCCGAACAGGCCGCTGCTGTTCTGGCTCTTTTGTTTGAACGGCAAGGGCCGGTTGTCGAAGAACCGCCCGTTGGGCCGGCCCGTCCAGCTACCACCGGCCGCCTTCTTGACGTACATACTGGTTTTTTTAATTTAGTCTGACAGGAAAAAAAATTATCGTCACTTGAGCCCCTCGTCTATGATCTTCTTCCTGGCCACCAGCCTGTTCTTTTTCTTTCTTATGGCTTCCGTCTCGTCTGACTTGCCGTGAAGGTCTTCCTCTTTCGTGATCTGTGCCTCAAGCTCAGTTATAGCTTCGCCCAGCTTGTGGGACCAGGCCCTTAGTTTCTCTTCTTGTTTGGAAGTCTTGTTCGCTTGGTACGCTGCCACTTGGTGTATAGCTTCTTGTGTCTTCAGGTCGGCTTTCTTGAGTTGAGTACCCTTCTTGAGCTGGTCCATCACCGTGGGCTTCTCGGCTTTTTCTTTCTCTTCGGCTGCTTTTTTAGCAGCAGTGTGCGCCGCTGCGTCGACTTTCTTAAGCTTGCCGCCCGCCTTGATCGCTTGATTAATCGCGTCTTGTGGATCTGTCGGCGCCACTTTTTGTGTCTTTTGGTCGACTTTCTTGAGCTTCTTGCCGGCCTTGATGGACTGCATCAGCGCCTCTGTCGGGTCCGAAGTCGCCTTGATAATTTCTTTTCTCCATTCCTTGTACGCCTCCTTAAACTGCCTCGAATATTCCTCTTTTGTTATGACTCCGTCGTCTCGCTTCTGGCGCAGCTCTTCGTACTTAGCATGCATCGCGTTTGTCGCCTTTTCTTTTTTCAGCTCTTCGATTGGACGGCCAGACATTCTGAACGCCAGCTCCCAGAGCTTCTGTTCCGAGTCGATTGAGTCCAGCGTCGATGCACCCGCGGCAGCTTTCATGTCTGCCTTCGCGCCTGTGTCGGCCGGTAGCGGCGGGGCGGCGGGGATTGACGGGCCTGTGCCGGTCGCCGACAACGGCGGGGCGGTGGGGATTGACGAGCCTGTGCCAGTCGCCGACAGCGGCGGAGCGGTGGGGATTGGCGAGCCAGTGCTGGCAGCAGGCGCGACCGCATCCAGCACGGCCGAGAGCTGCGGGTTGGCATATTTCATGATTTCCCTGGTCTTGGTCGCCATCTCGGCCGACCCGCCGCCCACAAAGCCGGTGCGCTGCTTCTTGAAGGGAACCAGCGCATCGCTGGTAAAAGCGCGGCCGGCGTGCCTCTTGCGCCAGGGCTTCATGTTTCCTTCTGTTCAAAATCTGTGCAACGAAAATTAAAAAATCTCACTTGCTCTTTTTAACAACGTCCGCCGGTTTCTTCTTCGCCTTTTTGGGCTTTTTGGCAGACAGCGCGGCCTCCACTGCCGCCCTGGCTGGGTCGGCCTGCTTGACCAGCAAGCGAGTCCTGTCGGTGATCAGCGGCATCTTTTTTTAATATTCGAGGAGAAGTTTTAAAAATAATGATGCAGCAGCAGCAGCCGGAAGGCCCGGTCGAACGGCTGCCGGAGCCGGAACAGCAGCTGGGCGAGAAGACAATCGAGGAGAAGATACTTGACTATGTCGACAAGCAGAAAGACAAGGGCAAGAAGAAGAAGAAGAAGCAGCAGCCGGCAGAGCCGCTGCAGCCGACCGAGTTCAAGCGGAACATCGAAGTCTTCTACCCGCGCGAAAAAGGAGCTGGCCAACTGTTCGTGCTCGTGGGCAAATCGGAACGCGGCAAGACCCATTTCCTGAAATGGCTCCTGTACAGCCTGTGCGCGCGCAAGAAAGACCCCTTCCAGTACGGCCTGGTCATGGTTCGTACAAAATTCAAAGCGTCCTACAGTTTCCATTTCGCGAGCGAGCAGTTTGGCAAGATCTACGAAGGGTTCCGAATGGACATCCTGCAGAACTACGTTGAAAACCTCAAAAAAAGGTTTTTGGCCAACAAGCACCTCGAGCCGAGTTTCATCGTGTTTGATGATTTGGTCGGGATCATAGACAGTACAGATCGATGGATGCAGAACTTTTTTGGTACATACCGCCATTATAATATAACCATATTTATTGCGGTACAATATTTGACTGGCCGCAACTCAGTGAGCCCGATTATGCGCGAACAGACCAGTCATTGCATCATGTTCAACTCGAAAGTGCAGCGGACCCTAACCAACCTATGGGAAAACTACGGACAGCTCTTCCCGAAAAAGGAGTTCTTGGCTCACTTTGCTCAATGCACAGATGAGCGCAACGTCGGGACACGACACGCGTGTATGACGTACCACGAGCACATCGACCGGCTCGAGTACAACTATAAGTCGTGGCTCGCTCCAGCTTCGTTGCCGGACGGTGAAGTCATCTTGCGTGGGCCTGACCCGCCCAAACCACCAAGCCGCGCAGACATCCAGAAGCAGGAACGCCTCAAACAGCTGGCGTACCGCGCGCCGATCTGGCTGCCGAATTCTCTCAAGGGCATGTCGCGCCAAGAGCGAGAAATGATGCAGCGCATGTTATTTTACGGCGACCGCGCGAGACAGCGCCTCAAAAAGGACGGGAAGACCATGGCCCGACGAGACAAGGAGATACTCCAGAAGCTGGACCAGCAAACCAGAGACGCCGAGAAGTTGGCGGCAGAGCGGTTCGCGCAACAGAACCAGCTACAGCCCACGCCGTTCAAGCCGAATTTTGTGTATACCAACGCCGGCACCACGATCAAGCCGCTCCCGTCCGTCATAGGTGGCGGGCCGCCCGCCGACGGTTACGACAGCTCTTAAAAAAACAAAAGTTCTGGCCCGTATACGTATATCAGAAGCCAAAAAATGCGACTGGCCGCGTTACCAGCTGATCTCCTGGTAGAAGTGCTGTCTTACCTCCGAGTCGGTGAGGTCGCGCACACGATCCGTTACCTTAAAACGCACACGGACCGGTTTGCGCGCGGCCGGTGGAAACGGCGCAAAGTACAGAACGGAGAGCTGGCCGGTTTGCACAAGTTCCTGAACACTACCTTCAACTTCAACGCCAAGTCGCTGCCGCGCCTCATCAGCGACGTGGTGCGCAAGAGCGCGCACACCTGCTTCGACTGCTGCCAGAGAAAAACTCTCGAAGGCTACTGCAACTACTGCTTTGTGTATCACAACCGCCACCGTCTGATCACGCCCTTTGCCGCCTGTCGACGCATGGGACGGACGTCTTTCCCTGTGCCCAAGACCACCCGCGAACCAGTCATAGCCGTGGCCTATATACCGGCTTACCGCTTCCGGCAAGCATACGAGGACGCGGGCTGGCCGGTGGTGGAAGCTGGCAAGTGGACAACTTACCTGTGGCTGGCAGGAGCCGAAGAGACAGCGGCCCGTTTTCTGCCTCGCTTCAACAAGGCGCTGTACATTACGGATTTTTAAATTTTCTTCTACTAATAATCTCTTTAATTAAAAAACGAAATGCTCTGGGAAGCTGCCAAGTTCATTTTCTTCTTGCCTGTCCTGTTCTTCGTAAGTCAGAACAGGGGTCAGGAGCTCGAAAGGAGGCATTGTCTCTTCTTCGGTAACGGCAACTGCACCAACTGTCTCGTCCAGTCCAGGCTGGAACGTGCTTGTTGTGTCTGGAGCGAGCTGTCCAAGAACTGCAAATCCGTCGCGGACGCCCTCCAGATCGCTCACGACAGCGGCGACGCTTGGTACAAGGGGCTGGTCACTGACCCCAGCCGGTGCCCGCCGTGAGCGGGTGCCCCAGTCAGTCGCGAACTGGCCCATGACCTCGACTGCTATTTCGGGCGCGCAGACCCACGTGCCACAGCGCTGGCCGCGCTGTTTCGGGAATTTGAATTTCGAAATGTGACAGTTGGTTACGCGATAGGGGTGTAGCTCAAGGTGCCTGCGAATTCGTTCCGCGCAACGGCTAGGAGTCAAAAAAGGAAACGTCTTCCCGGCAAAATCGATCAGTGAAATTTTTCCGTCAGGTGCCACTCGGCATGGTTTGTCGCGGTTCATCGTAATTAGCGGCACGGCCAAAAAATTGCCAGGGATTCGACCTTGCTTGTTTTTCACTTTCGACCTTCAATAAAAGTCGAATTATGAGCTTTTAATTCTTGAAACTCTTAGCACAATTGCATAAACCGCGTGATCCGAGCGGCTGGTGTAGGATCAGCCGTATCAAGGGCCGCAGCGGCATGACTAGCGAAGCGGTAGGAAGCCTTCACGGAAAAAATGGAATCGAGCGTTCCGCGCCAAAAACTGGGCCGGCGCAGTTCTTCGGCATGGTGCTGCAAATGTGCCGCGAAAAATTCTACGGCCTGTCGGCGTAACCGTTCGGCTCTGGTCTCACGGGGCAGCTGTTTAAGCGTGGGCGGGATGACGTATTTTAGGTCGCCCAGGACCCGTGCGTAGTCCGAGGCCAGCTTTTCGCCCTGTTGCACAATGGCTTGCACAATCTTCACCAAGTCTGGCTCGTGCAGGGACGGCGCCGCCTTGCTCATCACTTTCACCTTGTCGTAGAACATCTGCGTCTTGAGATTGCTGAGTCCTTCTTCTTTGTTTTCGTACTCCAACGTGTGCCCCAAAACCCGGCTTAAAAACACCGGCCGGGCCACGAGCGAATGGTTTCCGTAGAGCTCCCAGGCCACATTGGCGTAGATGGCTCGCAGCAGGTGAGGGCGGCTAATGCGGAACTCGCTCTTGGAGCGCTCTTGGTAGAGGTGTGTCAGGTCTTCGAACGTATTCTTAAAGCCGCCACCTTTCAGGGCCGCGCCCACTTCGCTGTTGGGCATCACTTGGCTGGGCCTGTCGATGTTCTTCTTGTGGCCCGCAACCACCAGACTTTGCATCCACGGCAGCGTGCTGACCTTCATCTTCTTCGTCGGTGGCATGGCAATGGGCTGGTCATCCTCTTCCGCCAGGATCTCTGCCCGGTGCGAGGTCCAGCTCAAGTAATCGGACTTGGGCCTGTCGCCTTTCAGCAGCATGCTAGCGCCGGCGCCATCTTGGCCCGGTGCTTAAAATGGTTCTCTGTGCCAAAGATCAGGTGGCGCCAGATCCTCAGTACACCGACGCCGAGGCCGTGGGAAGGGCGATGGGTTTGCCGACATAGATAGAGTCTTGGTAATCGCTCTGGTCGTCCGGGTCTTTGAGGGGGTCTGCGCCTTTTTTCGCCGCCCGGTGTTGCAAGACATGCTTTTGGCGGCCAATCTCCGTAAACGTCATCTACTGGTCGTCCTCCACCGGGCCAAATTCGCTAAAGCGCCACAGCTCGGACATTCTGCACCCGAGGATAGACAGCAACAGAAAGGACTGCAGGGCCCACAGCGGGTGTCTCTCACTGGGCGCAAAGGGGCCGTCGTTGGCGCGCTTGGCTTCCGGGTCCTCGAAACAATCTGCCTCCGCGAGCATGGCTCGGTAGAGCTCGTCCAAGAACGCGCACCAGGGGTCCAAGTAGAGCACGTGCCTCTTCTTGAGGTTCTTCATCAATTTCTTGCCGGTCTGCTGAACTCCTTCCGAACTCGCGTCCCTGTCACGAAAAAGCGTCCCTTCCGTAAACCACTTGACCACGAAGTCATCGCCCCAGACACAGCGCGAGGGCTGTTCCTTGCCCTTCTGGCTCTGTCGCTGGGTGGCTAGGATCAACTAGTTGCTCCGGAAAAGGCCGTAGTCTTGTCCTCTCGCGGAGAGGTTGGGCTTGGTAGCGTCGACCAGGTCGTTTATGAAACTCACAAACTGGTCCACGTCTTTGCGGAGCCGCAGAAAGGTCATGCAATAAGCAAGCAGACACTTGGTGAACGGCCCGGCGCTGAGATTCGGTAACCCCAACTTCACCCAGCCGTCCTCGTCACCGAAGGTGAGCTTGCGAAGGGTCGTGTTTCTGCCCTTGGCCAGGTCGGCCGAGCTGCTAGGGAACAGCAGGCCGCCCCCTGGCTTCTCTACAATGACAAAGTCCACTTTGCCCGCGTGATGGCACGAAACCAGATTTTCCTTGTCCAGCCCGCTGTCCTTGAACCGTTTGTACGCGTACAGGACGTCGTCGAGCTCTCCGTCTTCTTTCACCATGAATTCGCTCCAGTGGCCCTTGCGCGACTTGATGACCTGGGCCAGAACAGGCGAGGCGGCGTGACGGGCGGGGTCGACCCCGAGCGAGTACAGGTGCGCCCTGTCCAGCACCTCGTCCCGGTAAGAACGGAGGAGATCCAGCGCGGCCACAAAGTTGTCTCGTAGGTCCGCCCACTCCTGCGGGCTCATTTTCGTCTTGAGCGGCAGGCGTTCCCAGACCGGCACCGGCTTCTGGCCGTCACGGATTTCTTGTAGTGTGGTGTTGTTAAAGGCGTCAACCACCTGCTGGGGCGGGGCATCGCTCATGGTTACCACTTTGAGGTGGCTGGGCTCCGCGCCAAGCCGGCCACTCGCGACCCATTTCACCATGGCCTTCTTCCTCTTTAATGACTAGATGATACAAGATTTGTTTTTTCAGCAATAGCCACAACACCCACGGCCGGCGTCTTTTTCTTTTTTTTCTTTTTCTTTTTCTTCTTCTTGGCGTGCGGGCCAGACAAAAGATGGCTCGCGAGCGGGCGCGCGAGGCCGCTGCCGTTCAGTGAACCAGTTAAGGGATGAAATCCCAGCCTTGTTCTTCGCACACCAGAGCGAACATGGCGTTGGCGCGGTGGCGGCTCTCTAACTGCTTCAGCTCTGGCACTTGTGCCGCTAGCTCTTCTTCGCCCAGCAGCAGCAGGAAAGCCCTCAGCAACGTCTGATAACTCACGAAACACCTTCTCTCCCACCCATATCGCTCCCTCAGCTTCTTCAGCACTCTGGGCCAGCAGGCGTCGACTTTTTTGAAGAGGCGTTGCAACTCCTCTAGCGTCTCTTGGCTCGGCTCCCGCCGGCTCTGGCCGCAGCCGAGCAGGTGGCACAGCTGGCTGGCCTTGTCGATAGTTAAAGGGCCTAACTTCTCTCTGCGCCAGATGTACGCGAGGCGAGCGGGCGTCGGGCTCTGTGCCCGCCACTTGTGGACCAGGCGCCTCGCCTGTGCTAACAAGGCCGGGCTGACACACGACGCAGATTGATTCACACCTCGCAGGTTGAATGTCTCGCGCGTGATCTGTCTGAACCTGCTCAGTCTCGTGTAGCCGACATGTCTGGGAGGGGCCGATTGCTCTCGGGGCATCTGGCCGTTGACTAGCCAGCATTGCGACGTGTACAGCTCGTGCTCTGTCTTGACCAGGCCACACTTGGAGCAGTACGTACCGGTTGTTGCTAAGCTGAAGGTCCAGACATGTTCGCAGTGTGACATGTACAAAAATGACGGCCGGCTAGCGAGAAAGAAATGCAACAGATCTTTGAACCGCGAGCGTTTAAGATTCGAGATTTGAAACACAAGGGGAAAGGAGGAGTTGCCAGTGACACACACACAAAAAAGATGGAGGGCACCGAAGTTTACAAGGGCAAGTGTCTGCACTGTTCCTATGGCTGCGCGCGGGATGACGGCAAGTGGTATGGCTTGCCGATAGCCCACGCAGACGAAGAGCTGTTCGTCTGGGGTCATTTTTGTAGTATCGGTTGTGCAGCGGCCTTCGCGGAATATGGGATTGCCGAGACGATCCGTTCACGATCAATGGACCTCTTACACTCGTTTCTAAGAGTCAATCTGCACAAGCAGCTAGTTCAACCGGCGCCGCCGCGCCATGAGCTCGTGGATTACGGAGGACCTCTGGACATCTCGGCTTTCAGGGCCGTGGGCCGGGTAGTCAATTGGTACGTGCCGGTGCACAGAAAGGAAACGCAAAAGACGTTTATTAGTAAGCTCGCTGGTAAAAAGTACATGCTGAGAAGGCTTAAGCGCCTGCCTGGGATTCGTCTCTCTTCCGCTTCGTGTTCTTCTTCTTGCGCTTGATGACCACCCTGCGCTGTTCTTCCTCCTCGGCGGCGCCGTCGGTGGTCAGGGCGAGGGGCGCCAGCGCAGGCAGGGGAGGCGGCGGTCCCTCGGAGTCTGCCAGAATAGCATACTTGAGCCATGGACCGCCTTCCCGTTTGAAGACGAGGTGCAGCACATTCGGCGCAGCGCCGACCAAGACTCGACCAGTCTTTTTCTCCTGAAATGCACAACTTTTAAGTACCTTCTTCAGCGTTTCAAGTGAGTAGACACAGTCGCCGGCCTCGGTAGGTGTCTTCGACAGGTCCGAACGCAAGAGCGACTCCTTGTCCTCTGCCAGCAGAGCGATGCCGCCAAGGCTGGTGCGTGCCAGCCGACTCGCGTCCACTGCCCTCAGCGAGGACTCGGTACAGAGCCCGTCCCCTTCCACGAACAGACGGCAGTGAGAATTGCTCTTGGAATGGTGCCTGATGACAGCGTTCAGCGCGGGCCCTGAGACTTCGACTAGTCGGTCGACATCAGTCCACTCGGTAGTCGGCAGGAAGGCCGCCTCTTGGGACACGAGCAGTGATGTCAGATCGCTGTAGTGCCGAAACGTTTTGTTGTCGTTCCAAAATTTCACACAGAGCCTGTTGTCGAGCGCGACTGACAGTTCCAAAGTCATTCCCTCGCGAAACGTGCTCAGCCAGCACTGGATTTCTTTCAGGTCGAGCGAAAACACGCATTTGGACGAGTTGCCACTGAGCGAGACATAGTCGCCTTTAGCGGCGCCCAAAAAGGGTACCACAAACTGAGCAACCAGCCCGTCGGCTGCACTGCACAAGACAAGCTTGTCGACGGTCGCTTCGACACGAGCCTCCAGCAGCAGCGGGCTCAGCGAGTCCAGTGCCCGGCGGAAAGCGTGCCGTTAGACTTGCGACCTCCACAGAAAGCGGTAGCTCATTTTTGGCTGAGTAATCGTCGCGCTTATTTCCGTTTCCTTTTTTTCGGGTTTCCAACGGCCGCCATTTAAAGTTTGAGATTTAAAAGAAGTCGTGTGTATATCCCATTTAAAGAGAGAGAGAGAGATAGATCCAGGCCAGAATTCAACCAATGTCCATCGTCGTAGACAACAACCAGGTCAGGGCCTTTGACCCAGTCGCCGACCCCAAAAAGCTCCGCCTGTCAGACGTGCCCAGAACTGCGTATGGGAGCATATTTTCAAATTTGTGCTACGACAAAAAGAGCCTGACGCTGGTCTTACCAGACCTTCGTCTCGCATGGGACCCCTCGACGTACGACCAGCAAGCTAAATCGCCCAAGACGACCATTGATCTTGACTTCAAGACGCGCAACAGTATGGCGCGGTGCTGCAGGCGTACAAGGTGCTGCGTTCAATCGATGAAAAGGTTGCCGACCTCGTGGTGGAACAGCGTGATAAGATTGTCCCGACCATGAAGCGAGCGGGCCCCATGGCAAAAAGCGACGAGCAGGTGCGTGCTGCTACCAGCCCTGCACACGGCTGCGCACTTCCAGAAGTCCGACCGCGCCTGGGCGCCTCGTCTGACAGCAACTGTGTCAGGGGCTCGGTTCATCGGAGGCGGGGATGTTTCCACCTTGCAGAAGGGCGACGTGGTCCGATGCGTTGTTGCTGCTACAGCGCTCTGCAGCAAGGGCGAGAAAGTCACTTTCTTGGCGCGTTTTGCAGATTCGGAAACAAGCTGATGGACTGGGGTTCCGGACCAGGACCTCTCAGAAAAGGAAGCTTTTGGCGTGTCTCTGTCCGGTGATGAAAACAGCGAGGGCGGCGCCAGTGCCATGGACTTGTCTGTAGATCTGGTTTAATTAAAAAGATTTCAGGCTACACAAACAGCACAGTCGGCCGGTCCCAGGGCCTTGCTAGCGGCCTGGGTTTGTATGTAATACGTAGTTTTGAGACCGAGCTGCCAGGCGTAGAACAAAGCGCTGCTGACTCTGCGTTCAGTGGGATTTGTCACGTGCAAGTTGAGCGATTGCGAGCCACACACAAACGGCCCGCGGTCGGCCGCCAAGTGCAGTTGCAAGCGCAAGGGATTTCCCACACGGTCTTGTAGATGTTTTTGATGTCTTGGGGCAGGTCGCATCTTTGCACGCTCCCGCCGTCGACAATGATTTTATCACGGAGCTGGTCGGTCCAAAGCCCGCGCTCTTCTAGCTCGCGCACCAGGTGTTTGTTCCACACGACGTGCTCACCAGAGAGCACACGGCGCACAAAGACGTTTGAGTGGGGAGGCTCGAACGACTCGAAATTGCCCAGGATCTGAGCGGTCGTGGCGGTTGGCATTAGGCACACAAGCTGTGAGTTTCGTAACCCGTACTTTGCGATTCGCTGGCGTAGTTAATCCCAGCGGTCGTCCGTCTGCGCCTTGCCGGGCCACAGATCGAACTGCAGGAGCCCCTGGCTAGCTGGGGAACCGCCGAAACTCTTGTAAGCACCCTTCTCCTGCGCCAACTCGCAAGAGGCCCAGAGCGCCGCGTAGTACAGTTCATGCGCGATCTTGAAATTGAGCTTTTGTGCCTCCACTGAGTCGAACGGCATCTTGAGCAGAGCAAACACGTCGGCCAGGCCATTTACACCCAAGGCCACCGGACGATGTAGAAGGTTGCTGCGTCTGGCTTCCTCCGTTGGGTATTCTGTAATGTCGATGACGGTGTCGAGGTTACGAACAGCTGAACGCACGCACGACCGCAGCAGCTCGAAATCAAAGGACTTGCGGTCCTCCGACACGAACTTGGGCAGCGCGACAGAAGCCAAATTACACACGCTATGCTCGAGCGGCGAGCTGTATTGAACCACTTCTGCACAGAGATTGCTGCAGCGAATCGTGCCCAAGGCTTTTTGATTTGATTTGGCATTCACCGCGTCCTTGTACATAATGTAGGGAACGCCGCCCGACTCGATCTGTGCGCGGCAGACCGCGCTCCAGAGCTCGCGCGCTTTGACGGTGCGCCTCGCCAGGCCCAGCCTCTCGGCCCGCGTGTACTGGGACTCGAACTCCTTGCCGTAGAGTGCGTCCAGGTCACCTACGCCCGTCTCGTCCGGGCAAAAAAGACTCCAGATTTCGTCTCGTTCTACACGCTCCATAAACAAGTCTGGCACTGTCAGACCTAAAAACAGATCTCGGGCTCGTAGTTCTTCGGAGCCAGTAACTCGTTTAAGTTCCAAAAACTCGAAGACGTCTGCGTGATGAATTGGCAGATACACTGCTACAGCACCCCGTCTCTTGCCTGCCTGGTTCGCGTAGCGAGCGGTCTTGTTCAACACTTTGCACAAGGGTATAACACCGTCTGATGCTCCGCCCGTGCTGCGTATCAGGGAGCCCTTGCTTCTCACACAACCAAGGTGAACGCCCAGCCCACCCCCTCCCTTGCTGATAAGAGCAACGTCTTTGATCGTGTCATAGATGTCGCTCAACGAGTCGCCCTTGATAGGAAGCAAGAAGCAGCTGGAAAGCTGGCCCGCTCTTCTCAGACCGCTGTTAAATAGGGTGGGCGACGCGTGGGTATAGTAACCCGCTGACATGAGATCGTAGGTTTCTCGAATTCGTTTCAGTGGACTCGCGGCGGCACAGATGCACGGCCACGCGAAGCCACATGTACTGGGCTGTCTCACACGCGCGGCCCTGGTTGTCTTTGAGCAGGTAAGATTTAAGCAGGGTCGAATAACCAAAGTAGTCATACAACATGTCGCGGCGCGTATCAATTAACGAGTTTAGTTGCCCGGCGTTCTGGTCCACGAAGATGCTGTAAGCTGGGTCCATGCCCCACCTAAGCCTTTCCGTGCATTCGCTGAAGGTCGGTGGGCACTGCTTTGCGTGGTTGGAGGCCAGGAGACGACCACCCAGGTCTCCATACTCCGGGTGCTGAATCGCGAGCGACGCACACGTTGACGCGGCCAGCGCGTCGAGTTCGCTCGTCGGAACGAGGTCGTAGAGGCCCGCCACGACGCGCTGGGACACAAGGACTGGGTCAACGGTGTGCAGATCTTTGGACAAACTAGCAACTCTTTCCAATATTTTATCGAACGAAATGGCCTGTGGAGATCCATTTCTTTTGGTCACTTGCATTTGCCAAGTCTATACAGAGTCTGGATCAGAACTTTTTTTTCCGTGTTCTACCGCGACCCAAGCCCCAAAGAGCGCGTCGACCGCCAGAATTTCGCCGCGGCCGGTGGCTGCATAGGAAGCCCACAAAAGTCCATGTGCTTTTCGGTGTGCTGCCCAGTAGGCCTCTCCGCCGAAAACCCCGGTCTGCTTGTCGTGCAAGGCGTCGCTCAGCCAGACCGCCGCGGGAATTGCGGCCAGTGCTTGCAGCCAGGGCTGTGGTTTGTAGATGGCCAGGCCGGCCACCGCTAATCTAGCCGGCAGGCACCCGCCCCAAAAAAGGGCGGTATTATCCTTATTAGTTTGTGTGTCTGACATGTTAGCCTAACGAGTTAAAAACAGTATTCCACAAAAAAAATTGTGTCCACAGTTCAATTCTCTATGGTCTCTTGTCAGGCGCGCGCCTTTTTTTTTTGTTTTATTACTTCTTTTTTTGGGACACGAAAAAAATTTACCGGGAAAATACACCCTCGTGATCCTATTCAGATTTTCTGTCTCTTGCTTGGCCTGCTTAGGTCCTTGTCACCCGTCACAGCCTCAAACCTCAGCATATCAGATAAAGGGGTCTTGCGGCCCCTGGGTCCTAGCCCCGTGAGCTTATGTTTTTCGTACAGAAACCCTTCGTGTGCTTCCACCTGGAAGTTCTTAAACAAGTAACGGTGGCAGGGTCACAGCCGGCCTTGTTGGTCAGTAGCTCGAACAGAATACTGGACGCGGAACCCCCCTCTACATCGACGACTGGCGCCTCCACCGCTTCGATGCCCTCCTTCCGATCCAATTCTTCCCTCTTCAGCAGCGCGATGCCCATTACTGCCGGAAAGCGTGTTCTGGTGCCATGCTCGTCGTAGTGGTTGCCACACCTTTCCTTCGAAGGCTTGTGATGGCAGCGTCGGTCGCCGCACAGGGCCTCTCTGCAGTTTGTATTTGGGCGATAGTATGTGTTGTGCGTAAAACAGTAGACTACTAGTTGCACACGTTGGGGCGTTCTGCGGCCGTCCGGAGTATCCTGTAGTCCTTGGCCAACAGCGTAGACTCGTTGATGTCGTCGACCGTGGCTTTCTTGTTCGCCAAGTCTTTCTGCATAAAAGTCAGGAAGGCCTTTTCGAACTCGCTCAACCTGACCGCGTGCCTTCCTTGCGCTCCACTACATGCTCCATGGAGCCGCTGTTCAAGAAGCGCGCGGTAGGGTTGGCGTGGCTTTCTAGCTCCTCCCGTAGCACCCACAGCTCTTTCGGCGCCACTTCCTTCCAGAAGTCGCGACCATGCATTTTCGCTGCGATATTCCTGTACTTAGTGACACAGCGAAGCAGGATGTAAGGGAGTTCCTCCGTCGTGAGAATCGTCTCTAGTTCGGTGTTGGCGTCTTTCACGACGTTGGGCGCCTTGATCATAACAGTCCGCCGCACGATCTCGCCCTCGTAGTCCTGGAAATCTGGTTTGAAGTTGGATGCACCTGCAGCAGGAGCTTTCCACACAAAGTCTGTCACTGCTATCTTGTGTTTCTTGGGGACGGGGACGCCTTCTCCTGATACCATGCTCTGCCAGATGGATTTGTCGACCACGTGCGAAATGTGCTGGGGCATATCCTCGAGGACTACCGCCTCCTTGGTGCACAGGTCTTCTAGCCCAAACACCTTTTCGGTGTTTTTAGCAATGAATCCTACCCTCCCAGGCGGCTTCATGGCTCTGATGACCTTCTTCACCAAGCCCTTTCCTGACCCGCTGCGGCCGTAGTGCAGGAGCCATACCTGCCATCGGTCGTAGACATTGAGAGGGAACAGCATGCGCCCGACCATGATCTCCATCAGATCGTGCATTTCCGGTTACAGCTGGTAGCTCAACATCTTGGTCCACTTGGGGGTATGCGTCTCTCCCTCGAAGTCGCCTGTCAGGATCTGGCGCGCCTTGGCCAAGTCCAGCTCACAGTCGTAGAAATGCTCGGTGTCAGGAACCTTGTCTAGCTCTTTCCACTTCTTTAGCTCCAGTTTATTGAGGTTGAAGGTGCAGTTACAAAACGAGATCCACTCACAATGCCCACGTCCTTTCTGCAGTAAAGGGAACATGAGATGGTCCTTCGTCTCCAAGGTGTTGCACAGGCTGGCCTGGCTTGAACTGTTACTATGGTAGAACGGCTGGCCCCGGAGCGTCTCGTTCACGAAGTCGGGGATGCTCAGGTGACGCACGTAAGCACCAGGGACGCGCGGGTGGTGTTGCAGCACGAAGCCGTCATACCTCACCAGCTTTTCCCTCACTGCCTTAGTGTGCACATAACTGATGCACTTCTCGTCCTTGCTGGGGATTTTTGACAAGTTGCGAGGGCCGCAGTACTCGCGCCAGTCGTCCTCGGTCGCGTCGCACTTCTCCGAGTGGAACACGATGTCGAAGCCAGTCTCCTCTTTTACTTTGGCAGCTATCGCCGCGATGCGCTCTGGCGTGAAGATGTCGCCCTGAAAGCCGGCAGGCCTCGAGACCCCAATCGCGTCGTGTAGCCATGCGCACACGTTGAACTTGCCCTCCACGCCGCCCCCGAGAAAGGGCCTGGACTGCATATACTTGTAGACGCACGTCATGATCTTCCTCTCCTCCCGTTGCCACACCCACGATATGAAGGTGCCGTTCTTGTTCTTCTTATTCTCGAGCGAGCAGACTTTCGCCCACACCTCGTCGAAGGGCGAGATAGCCTTGAACTGGCCCACGAAGTTGATGCAGGTCTGCTTCCAGTTGCGCATCAATTTGCACTCCAGTTCCTCGTCGTCCATCACCCGCCTGCCGTTGATCACGCCGTTGAACGCATTCTTGCCCTTCTTTCGGTTGGCAGGGGTGTCCGGGCGGCCGGTCTGCTCCAAGAACTTCGTAATCAGCTCCTCGCGGCCAGCTTCCGTAGCGAACTTCGCGAACATCTCTGGGACGACGATGAAGGGCCCTTGAGCGCCACCACCAGAAGACGACGAGGCGGGTGGTGCGTGCTTGGCAGCCAGCTGCAGCAGGATGGTAGACGCTGCGTTGGTGATGTCGATGATCTCCAGCCTGCCATCGCAGATCACGCGCCGTATCCACTTCTTGATAGTACAGAGCGAGCCTTTGCCGCTGATCCGACCTTCAGGATGTACTGGGTTCGCCTTGTAGTTGATGACTGTGTTGCTCTCCTTGCAGACGGCCAACATACCCACGACGTTTTCCATGATCGAGGCTTCTAGCTCCAGCGTCCGGATGTAGCCCAACGCCTCTATGTTTACGTACTGCTGAAGAGACAGAACCACTGGAGCTTCTTCCGCTTCACCGTCCTCTCCCTCGCCGCCCTTCTTCTTCTTCTTCGTCTTGTCAGTTTTCTTGGACGCCATGGCTGGTTCACCAGTAATATTAAGCCTAGACAATAAAAAAAACGCGACCGCGTGCGTGTGTTCAGACAAGAAACAAAAAGTGCACGAAAATTTTCAGCGTAATTTGCGGCCGCACTGAAATTTTCGCGAAAATTTGGCGTGTTTTGCGGCGCGGTAAGTTCCCGGGGAAATGTCCATATCGGCGGGGTGCAAAAATTGCAAAGGGTTCGTTCCGGCTGCTACCCACTTCCCTCGGTCGAAAACTCGAGGGTTCTGGTCTGGTCACGACGACGAAGAAACCGACGAGGCTCGTGCCACGTCACCCTTACCCGGTCGGTCCGGCCATTGCCTTTTTTGTCCTCGACTACTGCCTTTTTATCCTCTGCCACCTGGGGGAAAAAAGGGGGGGTGGTGTGTGGTGGGTGGCGTGTGTGTGTTGTGTCCGTATTTTCCCTATAATTTTTTTGCTAAATTTTTTAATGACATTTATGACACTTATGACAACTTTTTGGCCGAGGGACCCCCCCCCCTCCAAAATCGTGGTGATTTTTCTGGGCCCCCACCCCTGCCACCTGGCCCAAAACAGTGTCATAAATGTCTCATGTGTCTGCCACCAGGAAAAAGTGGTGGATGGTGGCGGTTCAGAGGAATTGACCCCCCCCCCCTCCCATGGCTGGTTCAGAGGAAGGGACCCCCCCCCCCATCAGGTGCCCATCCACGGAAACTGGCGACTGCCTTTTTTTCCCATATCACTGCCTTTTTTGTCAGTATCACAGAATTTCGGCCATATCACTGGCGGGACAAAAAGGCAATACGTGCCTGAACCTGCCAAACTGGCGCGTGCCGCGACCTCGACCTAAGCCAGCCAAGGGAGTAACGGACTGCCCCCGACCAGCCCACAATCCGAGTCGGCCCCGACCCAGGAAACACCCCCCCCCCCGAAAAATGCGTCGAAATTCTGCCGCCATGGGTGCCACCGCCGCCACCGCCCGCCCACCAAGCGCCGCCGCACCATCCTGCCCGGCGGCCGCCTGGCCGCGCTCGCCCCGCCGGTTGCCTACGTCCCCGCCCCCTGTGACCAGGCCGCCGTGGCCCGGCTGGACGCAGACCGACACCCGTGCAAGGAAGTCGACTGGTACGCACTGCTGGTCGAGGCGGCTGCCCGTAACCTGAATACCACCGACCGGCGCCTGCGGCTGACCGCCTCGCCCTATCCCTGGTCCCCGCTGGCCGCTACCGCACTACAGCCAGAGGAAGCGCCACTGCTCTCCCTGTTGGACCTCGCCTTGCTCAGCGCACCTACCGACCCGTACCGGCCCCCCAGCTGGCTCTTGCCCGACCTACCGCTGGAGCTGCAGACCCTGCATGCTCCGGTGGCAGAGTGGCTGGATCCGTACATTGAGGACAAGAACGTGGTCCGGCTAGTTTGCAGCTACCTGCCGACCCCTGCTTATTACAGTCCGCTACCCAAGGGAGCCCTGGCGGGCCTATCCCGCGACGAGCGCGGGGACCTCTACGACCTGATCCAAAAGCTGTGCCCGTTCCACTCCTGGTGGGACTGGTACGGCGGCAGGGGTAGGAAGCACGAGGCCCTGGCCAACAACCACGTCATCCACGAGGCGGAGTTTCAAAAAGAATTGATGTGACACCACTGCCCCGGAGTAGAGGATGAAGAGGGCTTGATGTACGTCGACCCGGACGATTCCAGAGGAGCCTGGCGCTTCTACAAGCGCTACAACAGTCTCTACTGGGACGCAGTGGAGGACCGTATCAACAGGCGCATACAGACTGTCTTCCAGCGCCTAGCTAGAAAACTCGACACGTTGTAGCCATTCAATAAAATTATATCCTTACTAGATCAAGGGAAACAACCCCCCCTCCCCCACCCTCTCTCTCCTCTCCGGCCGGCCCCGGGAAAAAAGGGAGGGGGGGGGGGTGTGGTGCGGCGTGCGGTGTGAGGTGTGCTTACTTTCCTTTATTTTTTTAGCTAAATTTTTCTTTATGATATTTATGACACTTATTACAGCTTTTTGGGCGAGAGACCCCCCCCCCCTCAAAATTAAGCAGATTTTTCCCGACCACCACCCCGGCCACCCGGGTCAAAATCGTGTCATAAATGTATCATGACGTCTGCCACCCGGGAAAAAGGGGCGGGTGGTGTTCCCTTGTCCTTTCTGTCTGTATTTTCCTTTTAATTTTTAGCTAAATTTTTTTTAATGACATTTATGACACTTATGACAACTTTTTGTGCGAGAGACCCCCCCCCCTCAAAATCACGGAGATTTTTCTTGACCACACCCGGCCACCTGGCACAAAACAGTGTCGTAAATGTCTCATGCACAAACCCCCACCTTGGGGTTTTCACCAAATTTCACGGGAATGTGGAATTGGCCGCGCGCCCGCCATATCTTATAGAGTGTACTTTCTAGGTAAGGGCAGGTTCGAACCACGACCGTTACGCGACACCAGCCATGGCCATGGGGCCGGATCCTGCCATAATTTACAGGGGGAGGTGGCAGATCCGGCCCCATAGTCAGCATGTAACGGTGTAGCCAGTGCAGTGGTAGCCAGGGTAGGGGGGGGGGTAGCCAGTGTCGGAGTAGCCAGGGTGGGGGGGGGGGGGGGTAGCCAGCGTCGGGGTAGCCAGGATAGGGGGGGGGGGGGTGTAGCAAGCGTCGGTGTAGCCAGGGTAGGGGGGGGGGGTAGCAAGCGTAGGTGTAGCCGGTGTAGGGGGGGGGGGGGTGGTAGCAGATCAGGCACATAGCCAGCATGAGTGACGCGATGTTACGGAGGACTTTGCATCACCGCCCACGTGAAGTGCAGCAGTTTTGCTATGTCTACCTATGCTTCGCTAAGGGACGTGAGATTACAGAGTACTTTGCATCACCGCCCACGTGAAGTGAAGCAGTTTTGCTCAGTCTGCACTCATCGAGCAGTCAGCCGCACGCTGAGTCGGCAGCCAACTTTTTTCATCAAAAAAAATTGTGGTGTGTATTAATCCCAAAAATAAATAGAATCGCACTTGTGGGACGGGTCAGGTGCCACCGCCCACCACAAATTTTTTTATTGCAGATTCTGATAGCGCGTGGCCTTAACAGTAGAATGCAACTTTTCCCGACCGGAACGGACCAGCCAATTTTACAGGGGAAAGCCGCAAAGTTTCGCCGCCAGAATCATGCCACCGGAAAAATCAGGTGTTTCCTGCCACCTGACGCCACCTGACGTGATAAGGCCGAAACAGGCAACATACAGTGACATTTCGGCATTGCCAAAATAGTCTCCACTATTGCCTTTTTGCACAGGTTGCACAGGTGACAGGAAAAATGATTGTAACACTGCTGGTGGCACCACAGGCGGGTATTACACTAGTTGTGGTTATGTGTCACAAATACCACTTTTACTAACCGGGCCGACCAGATAACTAATGCAAATATACTTATCCGCAAGGGCAAAAATGACATTTTGTTTTATCAGGCCTATCGACAATTATTTTAAAAATATTTATGTACATACATGCATACATGCATACATACATACATACATACATACATGCATGCATACATACATAAATACATATGTACATAAATACATCAATACATACATACATCATACATACATACATCATACATACATACATACATACACATACATACATACACATACATACATACATACATACATATTTGATTTTTTCGGTACATTTGCTGCTAAAACTGTTTTTTTCTTTTCCATTTCCCCAGCTTGCGTGCCGTTCTCCTCGCTTCGGAGGCAGCACCACGACGAGGACGGCTGCTCACATATAAGATTTAGTGAAATAAAGTACTGAGAGGTTTTGTATACAGCACGACGACGACGACGGCTGCTCACATATAAGGTTCAGTGAAATGAAGTTACTTTTACAAGTGACCTCTGGTCATCCATACAAATCGTTAGCCCGCTTCTTCTTCTTCTTCTTCTTCTTCTTCTTCTTCTTCTTCTTCTTCTTCTTCTTCTTCTTCTTCTTCTTCTTCTTCTTCTTCTTCTTCTTCTTCTTCTTCTTGTTTGCCTTTGCATTTAATTTAATGAAGTTACTTTTACAAGTGACCTCTGGTCATCCATACAAATCGTTAGCCCGAAGGCTATTGATTTAACTAGGACTGTGACCCTTATAATATTAATATTAAAAATTATTAAAGTAACGTTGTAATATATTAAAGTAATAATAATAATAATAATAATAATAATAATAGGCTTCCTCAGACTATAGCATCAGATCCAGATCCTGGACATGTGCCTCCATTGGGTCACCGGGGTCAGCCGATCCCAACGCATTGTCAGAACACCAAACAGACATAGCAGCAACAGCAACAGCAGGGGCAGATGGGGGCTGTGAAGTGCATGAAGAGCTAGATGCGAGGGTGTTAGCTGAAGAGAAGAACTCGGAGACACTACGCTGCGCTCCCGAACCCCTCTCTCTAGCCAGGACGTCCACACTGCGCGGACGGCCGCGCCGCGCAACATCAACGTCACTTGGGGCAGAGGGTGGGACAGAAGCTGATGGAACCTCAGTGAGGTCAATCACCTCCTCGCCCCCATCCTCCACCCCAAGCTCCTCCCTTTTACCCTCCCTAGCAGACCAACACTCAGACACATATGATCCAAACAACACATCCAACTTTGGAGGGGGACGCAACGCTGTAACCCCTAACAACGCAGCAAGCCTAAAGTTACTGCGGAAGCGCGACTTCTCCTGAAAAAACTTACAAA
Source organism: Paulinella micropora (assembly GCA_019918135.1). Classification (NCBI taxonomy): domain Eukaryota; phylum Cercozoa; class Imbricatea; order Euglyphida; family Paulinellidae; genus Paulinella; species Paulinella micropora. The sequence goes on from WBZZ01000548.1 coordinate 31,798, forward strand.
ACAATCGTGATTGATCCACAGGCGACATATCATCCCAACCCTGCCGCACAGAGCCCTCCCGCTCCCGCCCAAGCAACACATCCTCCACCACAACCTCACCACCTACGACCTCACCACCCTCCTCACTCCCTCCATCCCCCTCAGCACCCCCCACAGCCATGCCACCGAGCCTCTGCATACTCAGCAACAGCTGCTTACGTCTCCCCTCATGCATGGGGCAATCCCATAAGAAGTGCGCAAGGGACTCATTGACATCATCATGACAACAGAAGCAGCGAGGGGACATGCCACTGACCAACTTGCTGCGGTACAACCGAAGGCGGTTGTTGCAGCTGAGCAACCTTCTCCGAAGCAGATTATAATGCGCATCATCAAGGGCTACCCATCTTGGGACTCCTTAGTTCCAAAGACTTGTCTTAGGATGACTCGCAGGCCATCAGTAAGATCGCTGCCTGCCTCTCGCTTGTCCCACATCAGTTGCTGCACCATCTTGACGTCCTGCTGAAGGGCCCACTTGTCCACAGTCGAACACCAACCCTCGAGGTCCTTCTCTGAGCTATTTAGGAGCTCCTGAAGCCCTTGTTGTAGATCCATTGAGTCCCTGATAGCGCCTTCGGCCTCCGCAGTCCAGTCGGATTTGACTTGAGATGCGATGACAGGAAATCGCTTCTCCGGTAGAACACGCAGCCGTCCATAGAACTTCAGTTGCGCCGCCCGCCGCAAACGCTCCGCACTCAAAGAGCGCGCCAGAAAGAGTGTAATCCACTTGCTTGTCTTAGGGCTGATGCCGAGAATCATCCTCATGGGGCGCAGCATTGCTGCCTCCAGCTTGGTGAGCTGCGATACGGGGGCACGCCAGACATCGAAGGCGTACTTCAGCTTGGCCCCCACAAGTTGATTCCAGCACATGAGACGATACCTAGCTTGTATCTCACATGCACACCACAGAGAGTACCAACCTGCGGTGGCGACTTCAGTGACACGCGTAGCCCGCAGGGCCTGCTCCTTCCACTTCAGGTCGTCGGTGATAACCACTCCCAGGTACTTGTACTGACTGGTGACACAAAGCTTCTGGCCGCGAAACCACACCACGGGCTCACCTCGCTCCCTGATACTTGGTCGTTTCGCCTTGCTCGACGTGTAAATGGGCATGATTTCCGTCTTGCCGGGCTTCAAGTTGACTTCCAGCCGGTAATCTTCCGCGAACTTGGCCACAACATTGACCATCTTCTGGAGCTCGGTGCGACTGTGAGCGATGAGGGCCACGTCGTCCGCGTATAGAAGTGCCTTGATGTCGTTCAGCCGCTTCACATCCGTGATCTTGAGGGCACTCGCCAGCCGATCACACAGCTCATCCATAAAGACGTTGAAGAGTGTGGGAGAGAGAGGGGACCCCTGTTGGACGCCTACACCCTCCAGTACTTCGGGGGTGAGTGCTCCATCAACTAGCACTTGCGACGAAGTCTGCTCGTAGCACCTGCGTAGCGTGCGCCAGAACTTGCCCCTTACACCCAGCTTCCAGAGCCTCTCAAATAGACCATCTCTCCAAACAGACGGGAAAGCCTTGCGTAGATCGACGAACAGGACATACGACTCCCGCTTCTGCTGCTGACGCCCCTTCAACCTCTGCCAAAGGGTAAAGACCTGATCCGTAGTGCGACGCCCCGGGCGGAAGCCTCCCTGCTCTGGACGTAGCTTATCCGGGCCATCCACGAAGAGCGTTAGACGAGTAGCTAATAAGGACAGATACAGCTTACCAAGGCAACTAATAATCGAGATATCCCTCCAGTTGTCAGGATCCGTAGGATCCCCACCCTTGGGGATATTGACGATGATTCCCTTGCCCCAAGCTTTTGGAGTCCTCTCGGCTTCTCGAATCCAGTTGAAGTACTGCGTTAAGTAGCCATTGATGTAGGCGCCGCCATACTTGAGCATCTCGTTCTTCACTTTGTCCTCGCCACAAGCTTTGTGGTTATTCAGGGCACGTTGCCTTGCAAGGACCTCCTCTTGCGTGAACGGCTTGTCCAGCTCTTCGCAAGTGTCTTCACCTACTTTGTGCTCCTTCATAGCCCGGGCCACCTCATCTCTGAAGCGATCGTTCCAGTGGAACTGCCGCTTAGCTTCGGCTTCCTCCCACTCCAGCGAGCCTGCTTCTGCACAGCACTCCACCACAACAGCCGCACTTGCCGGATTTTCCCGTGGCTTCACCGAATTTTTCCGAAATTCTTCCCACCGAGCGACCTTTTCCGGCAGCGTACACGCCAGTGAGCCATCCTCCCTTTGCACCGGCGCGGAGACCTTCGTTCTGCGTGCCCCGCCAAGCCGCTTCGCGAGTAGCCAAAAGCGCTTTGAGGATTGCTCGCGTTGACATTTGACCGCTTCTTCCTGCACTTGCTTGAAGGAGGCGGACTTCTTGGCCCGAGTTGCCTTCCGAATTTGCTTGCGGAGCCGTAGCCAATTCAGACGGGCTTCCGCATTCGATTCATCCCTCCTGTATGCTGCGTAGGCCTCCCGGCGCTGCTGAATGAGCTCCTTTAGCTCCCCGTCGAACCAATTGTTGGTGAAACGGGGTCGTATACATCTGGAGCCAAGGACCCGGTGCGCCGCCATTCGGAAGGACTGCGCCACTCGCTCGGTGACGTCATCTACCACCCGTTGGCTGTCGGCACCACCCGATAGGTCAAGCTCAGGCAGCTGATGCACTCCAAGCTTCTGTAGGCAATGCTGGAATACGTCATCGAACTTGTCGCGTAGATAATCCAGCGCTTGCTTCGCAGCGTGATCATTACCCGAGACACCAGCACCAATAAGCTTATCAACACGAAAGGACCTGTAAGGTTTCGCAGCCCGCTTTGGCCGGCGCTGGCCGCTCCACGTCAGTTCGGCCCATACTGCCTTGTGGTCCGTATCAAGATCATCTTCGCATACTCCGAACTTTGCTCCAGATGCCAAGCCAGGCGACGCGCAGATGTAATCGAGGAGGTGCTTGCCTGTGCCCATGCCGCGCTGCTCACGCCGGGACCACCAGTAGGACCCTTCCACTGGGCACGAGAAGCCGCTCAGATTTCGCAGGCCCGTAGCGACGAGGACAGCCGCGAGTCTCTTGCCGTTCTCCGAACGTACCGGTGCTCCCTTATCATCGACCTCCCCGTGCTGACCGACGATGCCCTCCTCTTTTCGGCTGCATGCCGGCCCGAGCTTCG
>WBZZ01000548.1:40000-45000 GCA_019918135.1 Paulinella micropora
TTGAAACTTCAAATTTAATAATAGAAATAATCGACCCTAGCTTAAAATAAAACTACAATGCTGAAACTTTGAGCAGAAAAACCACAAAAATTTGATTAGATAATTTGAAGGCAAAAATAACAGCAGAGAAAAACAGGATTGTGGTGGAGTAGGTAGACGTACGCTCACGTGGCTCAAAAAAGGTAGTGGGATTTATGGTTTTAGCCACTCTGAGACTTGCCGGTTTTGTAGCCACAAGACTCCACTTAGCGCCGGGTTCAAAAAGTAGTTTTTTGGATTCTACTCCGTATTTATATTGTGATAGACCTGACGGAACAATACAAAAGCTTTTCATCAACACTCTTCCCGTTCTGCACAGTGCACCTACATTCACTTGCCAAATCTGCATTCAGGCGCTTTGGATGGCTAGCCTTCAGGTAAAATTCAAGTAACTCATATTTGTTGGATGGCGGACACACCCATGTTCGATTTTTGTGTGGGGTGAGAGGTTTCGTTTCGCTACTGTATTGGAGAAATCTCCATTTCTCATTTCTCCATTTTTCTTGCGCCGTCTCTGCATCGAACTATTGGGGAGGGGTGGGATGAGCTGTGTGGGTGGAAAGGTTGCATGTGGGTGTCTGTTTGTGTGCGCTTCTGGGCGTGGTAGTTTGTATGTAGGCAGGGGCATTTTTCAAGAGGTTGCCTACATGCCTTGGTTGTGGCATGTTCCTTCTTCTGTTGCCAAATATTCTCTTTAAGAAATTCTTTGAACACTTGTTCTGCAGGCCGAACACCTCGCAAACGAATTATCGGGTCTGTCCCTGTCGCACTGCAACTATGACTTCGCCGGCGACTACCAAGACTATCAAGATGGAGACGCCTACATAGACGAGTCACCCTGTTATCGCGAAAATATCTCATTTTCGCTTGACGACTTTTACCTTCCTGACTGTGACAAGAAAGAAGATCTTGACCACCACCTACCCCACTGCTTGGACGAGGATAACATGGACGATCCTCCACGACAGTAAGTATTCGTCTGCGTGCAAAACAAAGTGCAGGAACACTTTGTATCCGTTGTGTTCAGGAAGCTCTTCGTCGGTGGCATTTCTTGGGACATCACTGATGGTCTTTGACCTGCCAAATGAACCGGGTTCTCACGTTTTGTTTGCTTGCAGAGGTCTTCAGAAACATGTTCGCACGCTATGGGACAGTTATCGAGGCAACCGTCATGCAAGGCAGAGGGTGAGTCTGAGTGGTCATGGGCTGTTGGAAGCCTGCCTGTCTATGTTCTATGGTAGTTTTGGCTTCGTTACCTTCAAGGAGCCGGAAGCAGCCTTGGCCGTCCTGAATAAACCTTTGCTGGTAGATGGTAGGAAAATCGACTGCAAAATTGCGCTTCCAAAGGTCGGTCTGTGTGAGTGTGTGTGTTTGTGTGTGTGTCTGTTCGTGAGGTCATATCCAAATCTGATAACTGTCGCATAGGCCGGCTCTCAAGGTGGGCAGCACGTACGCAAAGTCTTCGTAGGCGGCATTCCACCCCAGACCACTTCAGAAATCCTATGTGAGCACTTCAAGCTCTCTGGCAAGATCGTAAACGCGGTGGTGATGGTTGATCACACCACTGGATGCTCGCGGGGGTTCGGGTTCGTAACTTTTGAAACCGAAGAGTCCGTGAACGCAGTGCTGAACAAACCCCAGATGGTAATCCTTTGTTTCTTTCTTAACATATGCAGATCTCTTTCTGCCTTGTTTTGTGGATCTCTTGATAATATGGTGTATTGATAGAAGTGTGTGCATGTAGCATGCATGAATGAATTTGTGTGTTGTGCGTATGTTTGTGCGCCGTCAGGTGTTGGGCAAGCTCGTCGAGTGTCGTAAGGCTATCTCCAAACAGCGCATTTCGGTTATCACTCTTTTCCTTCTACTTTATGTTATGTATGTTATGTATGTATGTATGTATGTATGTAAGTAAAATGCATAGATACATACATACATACATTACATGACATGGCATACATTACATACATGTATTACATACATTACATACATACATACATACGTACAAACAAACAAACATACATACATACATACATACGTACAAACAAACAAACATACATACATACATACATACATACATACCTAGCGCGAGCGCCGTCGCAGGAGCCGTCATCGTCGTGAGGCCATGGCAACTCGCCACGGATACGGCGAAGCAGGTGGCCGCCCAGCGGTGAACAAAGGCGTGTACAGCGGCAAAGCCCAGCAGCAGCAGCGCCTGCCTAACTACTTTGGGGAGGCCCCGGCAGCGCAGCACGGCGCAGCTTCATTTTATCCGTATGTAAGAGAGAGAGAGAGAGAGACCCTCTCCGATCACATGCTACTTTGACAACGATAACCTGTGTGTCTTGCGCAGGTGGGATCATGGAAACAAGCATGGAAACGTCTATCACAACTGATTTCAAATGATGAACGCACGCATTCTGCAGCCCAGCGTCATTCTGAGGATCACAGAGGTTCAGAGGTAGTATTATGGATCACACGTAGCGTTAGTCTTGTTCGCCGTTCCCCGGATTACAGTTTCAGGACAATTATTTGGACATTATTTCTGATCTTTCCTTTCCCTCACCTCTCTGAAAATCACAATCGAGGTTGTAGTGCCTCCCAGTGAATAGGAACAATGTTTTTTGCAGTCATCACATCTCTTGCCCTTCAGTTAATGATTGCAAATTGGTAAGCACGCCCAGCTCATTCCCGCGTCTCATAATTTCCCTTCCCAGAATCTGAACTGCTATGCTTTTCGTTTACCGCGGTTGATTTTTTTTTTTTTTTGGTTTTTTGTTTTGTTTTGTTTTTTCCTTTTGTTTGTTTTGTTGTTGCTTTTTTACTTTCAATTTTTTTTCCTGTATAATCATATGGTTGATGAATATGCTTGCACGTTTGGTTTGTTTTCCCCAAGCGATTATAATATTCATGATTTTTTGTTGACAAAGCCACATTCCCCCTGTATACATTATTTGCTTCCCGATTCAATTCAAGTTTTTTTTTGGGGGGGGGGGGGTTTGATTTTTTATATTTTTTTGATTTGTTTGTTTTTATCAAATTATTTCATGTCATGTGCTCATCATTTGTATCCAAAGATTGATTGAGAACAAAAAAGCTTCAAGTTTGACGATATTGCAAATCAACATCGTCAGTCATTGAGTACCGCACAAATGACGCGAATCATCTTGCTGCGATTTGACTTACATTCCTGCGTCAATATCTGAATTTCAACCATCTCATCACTTCATTCGCAAAGGCTTGTCCTGAGGTCTCAAGCAGCTTTATATGCATGTTTCAGTGGATGTGCTGATTTAGAGATATAGCATCACAGTTGAGGACTTGAATGTCCTTCTTTAGTATTGCTACGTCGAGGTCAAGTGGATAATTGTATATACTTTGATCTCATGTCTCTGTTGGCAAATATTGATGCTTTTGAAAGCATATCGTAGTAAGATTCCAAATCTAAAACCTTAAATGTCTTTAGAAATGAAAAATTTTCATTACTTAGACATGTCAGGTATTAATATTAGACATAAATAATTTAAATTGACTAATCATGAATTGACAACAACAGTAACATCGCCTCAATTAATAAATTACAATTAATTTATATTAATATTGAATATCAAATATCAATTAATAAAGATATTGTTGACGACGTTCAAGTGGGAAAAAAAACTATTTTTCAGATTTTAACTTAGCTTTCTGATTTTAGTTGGAATTCGGATTTTGAACTAGTTTTCAAATTATTAAAATTATTATAATATATTAATATCCACTATTAATATAAAAAATGTTTTTGGCAGCAGAATTTTGAATCTGTTTGTGACTGTTACTTGAATTAATAAGAATATTAATATTAACTTCACTTGATAATGTTAATAATTCATTAATAAAATTGAAATTCAAGTGCAGTATTCTTCAGTTGAACTTGATTTTTTTTTCAATTGCTCGGAAGCGAATCAGTTTAATCTGTCAAGGAATACATCGCTGGTACTGAGCTGCTACTTTTTGCAAGTCTGTTGCATTCGCAAATGCTCTGTAAATCTCAGCCTCGAGTAAAGATCCATGGCCTCTATATGCTGTCATGAACTGTTTTACATTAGCAAACACGAGCTTGCATGGGTTGAGCTCTGGTGAATATGTAGGAAGGAAGACAAGCACGTCTCTTCCGCACATATTAACAATGACGTCACACGGCTGATCGAGCAAAAAATATGAACACCGGCTCACCGTGGCAGGGCATCATAGTATAAAATAATAATAATAATAATAAAACACACACCGTGGCACACTAATGATTAGAATTCTAAGTTTCCGAGAAAAGAGAGAGAGAGAGAGATGGAGAGAGCCTGGAAGAAAAATAAGAGAAAAAAGAGAAAGAATAAAAAAGAAAAAAAGAAACAAAAAGAGAGAAAACTATTAGAATATAAAGAGAGAAAACTATTAGAATAAAAAGATAGAAAAAGCACGCAGACAAAAGAAAAATACAAGAAAGGGTTTAAGTAAGAAATGAGCAAAGAAAACAAAAAAGAAAAAAGAAAGATAAAAAGAAAGAAAAGAAAAAAAAGAACAGAATTTGAAAGAAAATAAAAAACTTCCAGAAAAGAAAAGAAAGAAAGAAAGCAAAAAGACAAAAGAAAGAAAGAAATATAGCAAGAAAGAAAAGAGAAAAAACGATTAGAACGAAAAGAAAAAAAAGAACCAAAGCCGCAAGCGGATGGGAGAGAGAGAGAGAGAGAGAGAGAGAGAGAGAGAGAGAGAGAGAGAGAGAGAGAGTCACGATAATGGAAAGAAGGATGCGGCAAGGAAGAACTGAGAAAAGAAGAGAAGACCTGTGAGCTCGTGTTGTCGGACGCAGGAACGCCGGCGCCATCCAAGATCCTGGCTGGAAAAGAAAAAGATGCAACAAAGAAACGTCAAAAAGACCTGTTTTTGCGTAGGATTAGTTAACTGATTCGGATGTCGACATACCTGTG
>WBZZ01000548.1:50000-102500 GCA_019918135.1 Paulinella micropora
GTATTTTCATTGAACATACCGGTCTATTTCTGGACCAGTATTTTCATTGAACATACCGGCCCGTCTGGAAGTGTTGGAACTGCCCTTGCGGGGGTGTCATTAGAGCTTATCGTCAATTCTTCGTACTCCCCTCACGGGTGAGACGATGGAGGCGCATGTGCAGAAATGCATCAGCCATTGACAGAGAAGCACTATTATTATTATTATTATTATTATTATTATTATTATTATTATTATTATTATTATTATTATTATCATTATTATTACTAGTACTACTACTTCTACTATTACTATTACTATTATTATTACTAGATGATTATTATTATTATTACTATTACCAGGGAGTACATAGGCCATCGGTCCTTTCCATGGGCTGATTGGTATAAAGCTCCTAGAGTAATGTTCTATGCCGTCACTTCCTTTATTCCACCGATTGGTGTGGAGACTTTCCTTATGGAATGGAGGACTGGATGCACATGGCCTTTTGGCTCAGCAATTGGCAGGAGATACACTATTACTATTACCATTATTATTACTATTATTATTATTACTACTACTACTATTATTATTATTATTATTATTATTATTATTATTATTATTATTATTATTATTATTATTATTATTATTATTATTATTATTATTATTATTATGGACACCGTGATAGCCCAGTGGTCAAGTTCTACCATCTGGGCCCTGTCGCCAGTTCGATTCCCGTCGGTGCCACCAGTATTTTCATTGAACATACCGGTCCGTCTGGAAGTGTTGGAACTGCCCGTGCGGGGGTGTCATTAGAGCCTATCGTCAATTCTTCGTACTCCCCTCACGGGTGAGACGATGGAGGCGCATGTGCAGATTTGCATCAGCCATTGACAGAGAAGCACTATTATTATTATTATTATTATTATTATTATTATTATTATTATTATTATTATTATTATTATTATTATTATTATTTATGGACACCGTGATAGCCCAGTGGTCAAGTTCTACCATCTGGGCCCTGTCGCCAGTTCGATTCCCGTCGGTGCCACCAGTATTTTCATTGAACATACCGGTCTATTTCTGGACCAGTATTTTCATTGAACATACCGGCCCGTCTGGAAGTGTTGGAACTGCCCTTGCGGGGGTGTCATTAGAGCTTATCGTCAATTCTTCGTACTCCCCTCACGGGTGAGACGATGGAGGCGCATGTGCAGAAATGCATCAGCCATTGACAGAGAAGCACTATTATTATTATTATTATTATTATTATTATTATTATTATTATTATTATTATTATTATTATTATTATTATTATTATTATTATTATTATTATTATTATTATTATTATTATTCAGCCCAATGGCCTCAAGGCGTTAAACTGTGACGCCAACTCATAACCCTTTGGTGGTAGATGCTGGGGAGGAGGGTCGTTGCGCGCGTAAAAGATCTTAAACTCCGCATATGCTGGTTGATAGCCCAGGACCCAGCAGACACCAGATTGTTATGGGTGGGGTTTCGAGGCAGCTCTACCAACCGCGCTTGGTGTATGCACTTGCACATTCGGTGACGTCTTGCAAGAGGTTGCTGGGACTGCGGAATAACCTCGGCTTAGTGCAGTCTTGCCCTCAGGAGCTCCATCGGTGGCCCCGATCATCAGGCGAGAGACTGACACGGGGGGGTGGAGGACCTCGAACAAGGGTATTGGAGGCTTATGTCCGTTGAGGATATGCCATTAGCTGCATCAGTACGCCTCAGATATAGTATTATTATTATTATTATTATTATTATTATTATTATTATTATTATTATTATTATTAAGTGACACCGCGATAGCCCAGTGGTTAAGGTTTACCATCTGGGACCTGTCGCTAGTTCGATTCCCGTCGGTGCCAGTATTTTCAAAGGATATTTTCTTTGAAAGTATTGGTCTGTCTGGAAGGCTTGGAGCTGCCTTGCGGGGGTGTCAGTAGAGCCTATCGTCAAATTCGTACTCCCCTCGCGGGTGAGACGATGGAGGCACATGTGCAGAAATGCATTCGCCATTGACTGAGAAGCACTATTATTATTATTACTTTATTATTATTATTATTATTATTATTATTATTATTATTATTATTATTATTATTATTATTATTACTACTACTATTACTACTACTATTATTATTATTATTATTATTATTATTATTATTATTATTATTATGATTATTATTATTATTATTATTATTATTATTATTATTGTTACCCACCCCCCATGGTAAGTCAAAGAGGGGGGGGGTGTGGAGTGTTAATAATAATTCTGAAAGTGAAGTTTGTTTATTTATTAAAATTAAGTTATTTTCAGTTGTACGGGTACATATATATTTTAAGACCTCGTGAGGTTACAATGGTATAATACAATACAGTTAAAAAATTTGATATTAAAAAGTTCCAACATATAAAAAAAGCTCGACGCAACAAAAAAAAAAGTTCTACCTGTGAGAAAAATTCAGCGGCTGAACTTGATTTTTCCGGTCGAACTTTTTTTCAAGTTGAAATTTTTTTCCCTGTTGAACTTTTTTTTCCGGTTGATCTAGTAAAAGCACCGTGACATCACTTGAATGTCGACAGTAATATAATACTTATTAATATAAATATTGTATGAATTTTTATTTTTTGACCCGGAGATTCCAATCAAAAACTGATTTCTCAACCAAAATCCAGATTCCAACCATAGTCTGAAAAATAGTTTTTTTTTCCCACTTGAACGTCGTCAACAATATTAATATAAAAAAAGAAAAAATATCTCTTATCAATGATAACTCTTCCATTTTATCTCTACTGCTTCCCACTCAGCTCTACGAGTGGCAAGTATTCTATTTTACGCAAGCAGTGTTTCAACACAGTTACACTGAGAAGTGGATAGTATTCACAATTATTTCAAGTTATAAAGACAGTTGACAGTTACTCAGGCTGACACTGCCAGCACATTAATAACTATTATTAATATTAATAATTAGGATTACTAGGCTAGTTCTAACAATGAATAACTCACTTACTTACTACAGAAGCCTCGGAGTTATCACAGTAAATATGCAGAGTGTAGGCGCAGATAGGTAAATATGTGCTACTTTATTAATACCCAGTGTCGGTCCAGACACAATAAGAGATTGTTCCTATTAATAACACTCTTAACCGGATAATGATAATATTACTAAAAAGGTCAGTTACCCTTTTTAGGTCAGAATATATTATCGTTAGACCGGACAACGGGAATTGGCTGGTGTTTGCCTTGGTTGTTTTTAGGCTTCGCTAGTCTCCCACATTTTCCCACCATCTTTGATCTTTATTTATATAAGTGAAGAAGATTGGGTTACTGGCGAAGTTGTTAGAATTCGGTTGAGTAAAAGGATAGGCATCAATAAATATATTCTTTTGACATCGAACCGGCAAAAGTGGAGTCCTATGCATGTTTTCCTTTTACGCCAAGTTTGACACTTCATTATCCGTATTCTTTGCAATGTATACTGGCATAAGGAGAAAGGATCCATTGCACAAGATAGATAGAGGAATACGGGGAGGAGAGGACATGTGTGTTCTGTTCCTATTTGCTCATTTTCTGCAAATTATCAAGCGAGAACGTGTGGCAAACAGACACGTACGACTCAATCTCTGTTGACACCTATACACACCCACCCACTATCTTCTCCTCCCGCACAATACAACCAATTGTACACACAGTGTGAGGACATAAAAGAGAGATAGGAGAGAAGGGTACTAGGAGTGTGGTGGTTGGGTGGCAAGGGGAGCAAACGTATACGACAGTAACGAACTCCCACACACACACCTACAAACCACGTCATATCCTCTATCCATCATCCGAAACAGACTGCACAGACAATCAATTTTGTCTTCCAACAACAACACTCACTTGTTCTGTCATCTCGTGCCCCCTTCCCAGCATCCAAAGTGCACAGGGGAGTAGAGAGCAGACATAGACAGACAGAAAACAGAAAACGAGTGCTGTGCACCAAAGTCTGATTGTGCAAACTAGCTCATACTCGGCCCCTCCATTGCAGCCAATTTGCAGGGGGTAGGGAGGCTAGTTGGTGGGAATATAGGCCAAGACAAAAGGAGACAGAGTGACGTCAGCCAGACGTTTCATTTGTTTATTTTTGGCGATTCCAATTTCGTCGAAAATTTCAAGCAACAAATCACTCTCCTACCTCCACACTTCACTCCCTCCTCACCCACCTACATCCAACAGGTCACCTAGGGTCAGGGAAAGGATTTCACAGCAGTGCTCCTATTGTGGCTCACCAAGGAGTCCTTACCTACTTCGCACTCGGTAGGTTCGTGCTACCCCACACACACACAGAACTTCCTAAGCTGAAAAGGGAAACTAAGGAGTCCCAACCTGGGATTGGACACCCTACCGAGGGTTCCAAACGATAAGCAAGGCTTGAGCAACCAGCTCCCTATTCCTTTTCACCTTCCTATTTGGGAAAAGGGGCCATCACTTCTGACTATTTCAGAAGTATCGTTTCCTCCCTACCTCTCAGTTAGGGAGTCGTGCTTGTAATTGTCGGGTGCCCCAGTTCCAATACAACTGGCAAGTGTTTCGCAAGGTGTGAGGTTCCCCTACCAAGAGGGGGGTGAGTAATCTCAAACCTATTTTCACTCATCCTATCACTTGCTGACACAACACAAAAAAAAAAAAAAAAAAAAAAAAAAAAAAAAAAAAAAAAAAAAAAAAACAATAACAACTGTCTCTATACAGACAACGAACGAACCAACACCTACCGACCAAGCCACACGCTGCTTAAATATCAAGACGGCCAACAGCTGACGTCTTGCACAAAAACAAGCTGCTGACACTCCAAACAAGACGTCTGCCAGAAGACGCCTTGTCCCCCACACTGACACTTCGCCACCAATTCGTGCACGGCGTATCCCCAAAAGGAAACGACCCCAAGTGAACGAACCCATAATGGCTGGTATGTGGGACTCGCCCACACAAGAGGCTGATCGATCAGCTATGGACAATCAAGGTCAAGCTGACGACACGAACACTGGGGCTGGTCCCTTCCAGACACCCGTGCCGAATCGTGCCGATATATTCGGTCGTGATGCCAAAAATGCTGCACCTATCCCACAGTCCCCATGGAGAGACGCTGGGAGCGCATTGATCTTGACCCGAACCACGATCCCTGTCATCCCTGTCCCTCAGGCTAGTTTGGACATGACGGGACCCACGGGATGGCCAGCATCCCCAGCTGACCCTGCGAACCAATACCATTTCCCTCTCGCAGCCCCTCATATCCATAACAATATGTATGGGGACATCAACCATTGGACCCGAGCAACCATGGTGGTGGAGGGAAAAGACAAGGTGCTTGGCCTGATGTCCACTAACCCACGGTTCATAGAACCCAAATCGATAGTGGACCTTATAACACTTTGGGAGGACTTATGTATGTGTCGAGACAGGCTTCTCGATGAGGCTTGGCAAACATACCACCAACAAGTCCCACGCTTACGGCAAACACTCACTTGCAGCAAATACGCTAGTGAACAAACAGCCATCATCACTGCCGTCACTGGACCTGATGCCACTGGCGTGGACACTTTGTATTGGCCCGATGCCAACTACCTAAACCGTGTCCAGGCCAACCTCACGACAAGGGCCGTAGTCACCCTCAAGGGACTCGAGAACGTCACGGGGATGTGGGAACGTGTTTTGATGGAACAAAAACACTGGCGGGATGCCATAATCCCACAGTCCTCCCCAGCCTATGATGACCTCGTGCATTTCCATGACGCGGTGGAAACCCCGACTGACCCTTTTGCCAAGGTATCATTGTTCCTCTATGTAACCAACTACCTCACTGTGGTAGACCTCATCCTCCAAGCCATTTCCGACTGCCTACGGATCCAAATCGCCGTGCATGCAGTGGGTGACGATCACACTGCCTCCGCACCGGGGGGTAGCTCGATAATCACTTTTCGTCGTGTAAGTCGACGGAATATGGTGGATGAAAACATAGATAGGGATGCACCCCTCGAACGCCATCGCCCACCTAAGACAAAGACTGAAGACGCCAGTCATAAACGGGTGGACGCCTCGTTGGGGGCCGTTCGTGACCATGTCAACTTTGACTTTGCAGCACACACGCAAAGTGCGAGACTCCCGTATCGAGAGGGCCTTAAGCTCCTAATGGCTTATGCCGCCCTGGATCGGATCGTGGCCAGTCACGCACTTACGGTAGCCGATGTGAAGCAACTGCTGAACAGTCTTGTGGGTGGGTGGCCATCTCAGACGCTACTCACCACGGACTGGCCTACTTGGCAGATGACTGGCGAGGCTGGTGTGGGGCAAGGGAAACTCACACTCGACCAGCTTCCACATTACATGCTCCGCCAGTTCATATCCGCGGCAGACTGGGGCTACATCATGCTTCCCCATATTGCTGTCGACCTCGTCCAGGACGCCGCCAGGCAGATGTGGGAAGACGATGTGGCAATCTCGTCCATCATCGATCTCCCACAGAAACTGTTAACCAACTTAGTGAAGACCGATTTCGCTTCGTTGTTGTTGGCAGTCCTGAGCGGGATAGTGAATGCCGAGCCGCAGCAAGGGCGGACTGATGGCGAGACGTTTGTCCGGAATGTCCTAACCAAAGCCCAGGACTTGGATAACACGAACTTCAAAATCGTGCGGTTTCGAACAGACCGTATGTGCGAAGTATCCCACTGGACAAGCAGTACCTTTGCCACCGGTGTCTTTACCTCGGACAAGACCGAAAGAGCCAAGCGGGCCGATGTCCTGCTTAGAGCGATGACGATCACGGGTAGCACGCTTGAGGACCACCAGGCCAAACCGGGCCAAGCGTTTGACGTGTGGACTTTCGTGGCCGGCAGCAGCTGGTCCGACCGCCGTCAATCGTGGTCTAGCTCGACCAGGAGCCCCTATAGCTCCTCGAGCTCCTCTAGCTCGTCGTACACCCCTCCACCGCCTTCACTTCGAATTCCATTTAGGGGGGGGGGGGGCGACCAACTCGGCAACCAAGGCCACCGGCACGTTCAACTCGATGCCTCCGGCTGGCGGGACGGCACTCCCATATCTGCCTCCCCCACCGCCAATGCCTCCTCCACCGCCCATGCCCTACCAGTATTACCCTTCCTCTGGGTTCGCATCTCCGCCACCGTTGTCACCGCCCCCGGTTCCGTACCCTCCTACACGGGGCGGGCCCACATCCGAGGGTAAGTCGGGCAAGAGAAATCTCGGAGACAGCGGCGTGGTCAAACCGCTATCTCACCTCCCACCGATCCCGGGCCCATCCAATTGCCCGTTTGGCCTTTTTAACGAGACCAGTGCGGGACCATGGCACAAAAGCCCAGGTGCGGAGTGCTGTGATTATATGATGCATGCGACACCTGGCTGGCCCAGTACTCAACCGAGGCCAAAGCTCGGGTGGAAAGGTACCGAAGCCAGGGCAGGAAGTACGACGAAGTGGCATGCTATATGCCCGGGAAAGACACCTGATCGGTACCTTACATACACATACACACCCTCTCAGACCTCAGATGCCCCTATGCTCCATGCAGGCGTCAAAAAGGCGAAGACGGGAAACAAGAAACCCAAGAACAAATAACTGTGGGCCGCCCAATGCGTCCACACCCGAGTCAACGACACGTGGTGCCTCGCCCTCGGGAGCGTTCTCCTTGCTCCTGAGTGGGACAGATACGCCATGTGCTGGCCAGCAAACTAAGGCGCCCGCCATGGGCACAGCCGCAGAGCAGCCTACCGTAGTGGCTCCGACTCTTCTTTTCACGGTCCTGGCCCAATCGCCGACCGAAACTCTGTATAGTTCCATAGAGGCTACGACCTCACCGATAGAGGATAGCGTTGAGACGAGGGATAAGGATATAGTGATGGATAGCGACGACAACCGTCGGGAGCGTGTACCGAACGAGCCGCACACGGTCGCTGACCTTACCATAGAGGTCGGTTTACCCAATCGCTTACCCAAAGACATCGTCGCAAAGGCGACGCCAGCTGTAGATCCTGACACGATCACATCAAGTATATGTGATGGGGGGCACCCAATAAGCCCTCGGACCCTCGCGTAAGACGCGCGAGGCCTATCAGTGTCCGGCAGGTAGAAAAACGTGCCCCTTTTGTGAACAAGGTAAATAAAGTATATGCAGGGGCACGCTCATATGATATATACTCAGGGCCAACCCTATTAGATCGGCGTACCAGTCTGACATGGGTTACGGTCATTAGATCCGATGTCGATCATCCACGCATACCACGCCCCGACGACAAGGCTGTCACATCACCGCCGGTCGGATACACCCCTTCACCTTTCCAAGTGGCAACCACTATGGTCCTACCCGCCACAAGGGGTGACAAAGCCATCGCCCCGGCAGTCATTCGCCAAATGGGTCTCACTCCATTGCACGACTCTGACCGACTCGGAGTGACGGCGCGATCACAAGCGCGACAGTTCGCCGAGACAGAGTTAAGACAGGCATTGACAACCCGAGCCGAACCGGTAGACCTCCCACCGGCGGAGGCACGGGACATGAGCTACACCAGATTATACTGGAAAGAGCTCAAGGGCTACCTAGATACCGGAAATGATAGCATGGCCCAAATCGCATTTGCGGGCAAACGTTTCATAGACAAATATGGACGTCTGTTTGATTTTACAAAGACAGGCCCGCTCGGATATATCCGGGGTGCCAACGACGAACGGAGCGCGATCGTAGGACGTGTCCCGTTGACAGTCGAATTCCCGTCCGGGATGTCTTATACCGTTCATGTCTTGGTCGTCCCGGCCTTCCCAGGCACTATCGTTTTGGGCGAACCCGATCTCAAAATGATGGATGCGCAGCTTATGCTGGGACAGGATATCATCAAATATGGACGTGGACGACATGAGTCTGAATTCCCGATCCTAAAATCGGAAACGGACCTCCCACGACGACATCCATATGGCGGTAGGGCTCAGTCCATGAGGGATTGGAAGGCCATGAGGGGTTTGGAATACCGTACCAAGACCCCTCATGGCCTTCCGCTTGGGGTCCATTAAGGACGGGTTAGCATACCGTACCAAGCTCATGACCCGCAAGATCGATGACTTACGGGAAGCGGCATTCCAAATCTTCCCCGGCTTCTACCATAAGTCCGCGGCGAAACAATATGCCGAAATGATCACCGATCTACAGGAGTTTGCCTCTTGGGACAGTCAATCCTCCACGCGATACCCTGGCCGGGACGCGAAGGACGAGGTTGAAGACCCGGACTCCATACTTGAGTACCCGGATGACCCACGGGACCAAAAACCCGTCGAGGACATCATTGACGAGGTCATGGCGAGACAACAGGGGTCGCCAGCCTTTGTCCGGGACCTCAAGGCCCAATTCCTTAAGAACAAAAAGCTGTTCGGCCCACTTGTCACTGGCGGAGTGACCCATGCTGCCGCCAGGATAGAACGACAAGTCGGACAGTCTATGCCCCGCCTCAAAGGATCACGCCTCAGTTACAAAGAGGAACAGATATGCGAGGAAATGGTGCAGGACATATTAGCCAAGCGAGTGATCGAGCCATCGTGGTCGGAATTCCGATCGCCGGTCAGACTGGCTCCAAAGCCGGATGGCAAACAACGCTTGTGCATCAACTAGACGCTCTTAATGATCCGTCGAGGCCCCTATCCCTCGTATGCGATATGGTCTTAGCAAGCTTCGGCAGGCCAAATTCTTTACCAAACTCGACCTAAAGAACAGTTTCTGGAATATACCGCTCGAGGCGGAAAGCCGTCCGTTGACTGCCTTCGCTGTCGGGGGGAGACTGTACCAATGGACAGTCCTCCCGATGGGACTGAAGACGGCCCCGGCAATATTTCAGGACTGTATGAACCAGGCTCTATCGAACCCGAAATATGGGGACGCCCAATTCATAGAGACCTACGGCCATACAAACCTATACAGCTTCTGTTATATCGACGACATTGTCATTTACTCCAATACGGAGGCGGAACACCTGGCTCATGTGTCAGATGTGTTGCGCCGCTTGGAGGCATTCGGCCTGAAGCTGAACCTAGAGAAGTGCTCGTTCGCAAACGATCACATCGACTATCTAAAATACAGGGTACAGGGGGGCGAGATAGTGCTAAAGCCGGAGAAGCGGGACGCCATTCGTTCCCTCCCGCGCCCTAACACACGCACAGCGCTACACTCTTTCCTCTGTATGGCACAAGTCTATTCCGAATTCATTCCCAACTTCCAAGACTTCGTCAAACCTCTGCGGGATTTCTGCCTTAAAGGTGACCCGTATGGGGAGTGGCCACCCGCGGCCGAAGAGACGTATAACAAGTTGAAGGAAGCTTTAACAAGAGACCCTCTTACGGAGGGCGGGTCAGTCCTAATTCTACCCGATTTCGAAAAGCGCTTTGTACTCGCTACTGACGCATCCAAATATGCAGTCGGAGCGGTATTACAGCGACTCCGCTCACAAGCAACTCCGGCCAATTATGTTCGTCAGCAAAAAGCTGACCCCTGAACAGGTGAACTACTGCACACGGCAACGTGAAGCGTTGGCGATAGTGTGGGCGTTCAGCCGGCTGCGAGGGTACTTGTGGGGCGCACCGAATATACTAGTCCAAACCGACCATGCCAACCTGAGATGGCTCATGGACAAGGAACATACGGGCCGACTAGCGCGATGGCAGTCGGAATTAGCCTTGTATGATTTTACCATAGAGTACATCAAAGGCAAGGAAAACACGGTCCCGGACAGCCTTTCCCGAATGCCGAGAGTCAAAGGCTCCATCGGGGATGGACTTGACCGGTTTGCCATGCACACACCAACGGCATGCCTTGTCGGGTGGACTGGCAACGATGACTGGTTGGCCAGCGAACACACGCCGGGGTTCCCAGACACACTGCCTACGGGTATGGCATATATAGCCACCAGCGCCATCAGCTGGCAACCAGGATATAAGACGGATACCCAAGAGCAGCTGCTGGAAAACCTCGAGTCTATCCGCCGCGTATGCTGCGCTAAGCACGACGCGGAAGACTGGCGGGATCTCCTTGAGGAGATTGATACGCAGTCAGACATCCTCAGCGAAGGGGATATACGGGAGGGCCAGACCCACGAACATGAACACTCCGTGAACGCGTTCTTTTCCAATAAGAATCAGTCGGTCTGGGTGCCGAAGAATGTTCACCCGTCTAGGTCTGCTGCCATCGCAGCCGCAACCCAAACGCAACATACTCGGGTTCACATCGGCCTGGTCACCAGCGCCCTACAGCTGGATGATATGGACATGACCTTGGCCAGCCCTGCGGTTTTTAGTCAGTTAGCCAGGGACTCGAAGGAATGGGGCCCCTTTATATCTCACGTCATGGATGCCCAAAAGCATCCCGAGACAAGGGAGATCCACCTCCAGAAAAAGACCATGGCATGGCACGATGACCTCCTATGGTACAAGGGGTCCGGAGGCAAGTGGGAAAAGACGCCGTCCAAATGGACGCTGTGGGTCCCTCCACAGCTTCGAAAGGCGATCTTAACCGCTACCCATCGCTCCGCCTTAAACTCCCACCTAGGAAGGGGCAAAATGTCGTGGTTCATTTCACGGAAATTTTGGTGGCATGGCATGCAAAAGGCCATATCCGAAACAGTGGATACGTGTGAACACTGCAAGCAAATCAAATCTCCGCACCCAAACTCTCAGAGGGGCCTGTGCGGCGAATACAAGCTTACAGAAGACCTCTTTGAGACCTTACACATAGACTTCGTGGGCCCACTACCACGAGCAGAACAGCACAACTAACGGTACATCCTGACCGCCATCGACCGCTTTTCGAACCACGTGTTCGCGGCTCCGGTCAAGGAAAAGGACGCAACATCGACATGCGAGGCCTTGATCGACCACGTCTTTCGGTACACGGGAGTATCCAAGAACGTATACAGCGATAGGGGCTCAGAGTTCACCAATGAGCTCTCAGCACAGCTGTCTGCGGCGTGGGGATTCAAATGGAAGTATGTCACGGCATACTCGCCAGAGAGCAACGGCAAGATAGAAAGGGTCCATAGGCCACTCAAAGCCGCCTCCAACAATACTGTCGTGACAACCAACACATCTGGCATAAGGCACTTCCGTCCTTTGTGTTCTCCATGAACAACACGGGCTCGAAGGCGTTAGGTGGGAAGACCACTGGCGCCTCCCCAAACTTGCTCGTGTACGGCCGCCATTTACGTATTCCGGAAGACATGGTGCTCCCGCACCGCCCGGAGGGCGGATTCCTAGAACACGAAGAGCTCTTCGCATGTCGCCTAAGGGTGATGGCGGAAGCTCGACATTATGTGGCCAAAACCCAAGAGGCTGAAGAGGCCAGCCGCCAAAACCAGAACACACCATCCAAGGTCAAGTACGAATCGGGAGAGTACCATGCGGGGGATCTAGTATTCCTATACGTCCCTCAGGTCCCCAACTTGGTCAGTGTAAAGCTCTTCCCTATGTGGCAGGGACCCTACACCGTATTGGAACAAGTAGGGGCTCTGACCTACCGCATACAGGGTAAAGGCAAGACACTAGTGGTCCATGTCCGACGCTTAATGCGCTTTAACCCCATGCTCGACCGAAACGAGACAATGGCGGATGCTATTCAAAAGCTGAACGTAAGCTTGCGTGCCCCGCCTAAGCGCCGTGACAAGACGGCCCAAGCGAAGGCTAATCCCGATCAGCCGATCCCGGTCGCGGAGAATAACGCAGCAGCAGCGCCTAGCCAAGAGGATATGGACGTCGACAAAATGACGGATCCTCCCCGGCAGTCATAGCTCCGCGGCCGGATATCCATCCGCAGACCGAACAGGAGGAAAAAGCGGACATCGCCCCTCAGCGCCCACCGGGTGAATCCAAGCTGATGAAAGGCGAAGACGTTAAGGCCATCCATTGGCACGTGGGTAAGATATATATCCTCCGTCCACCGACGGCCCACGTAGGCGACGATTGCCTAAACGACTTCTTCCTAATGAAAGTCAAGGAATGGGAACCGAAGGTCCGCGCCACCAGGGCGAACAAAGCGACCTCGGCCGAACCACCCATCCTACAGTTCTATCGGTCACACCAAGACCTCGAAGATTTTGAATCCCGAGTCTTCTACCCGGTGTATCAGGACGGGAAAAACATACTGGTATCGGAACGTTCTGGAAGGGTATTACCGATAAATCGCCCGGATACAAGCCATGGCAGATCCAAGTATGGCCGCGCATGGTGCTAAACTACCCATTCGATCTCCAACATGGCCGAATCCCAATACGGGTATGGGACGAGATAGCCGCCGAAGGCATCTCTACCAGTCTCATAGGGGCACCAGCACCGGGGAAATACAAACCCGGCCGATTAGGCCAAGCTGCTAAATCCAAACGGACTCGAAAGTAGTCGAGGTGATGATCGATGAAACGCATAGCCAAACACGGGCAGTATAGGGTACCGGGCCCAACCGCACCAAGCGGAAACCTAGCCACCCCTGCCATACTAGGGACACACCCGAAGATACCTCTGTCTTGTTTAAAATACTACCTAAGTGCGCTCTTCCACGAGAAAGAGAGGATTGGACCTAACTTGATGTAACAAACGGGAAAAATGACCCTGCCCCGCCCTCCGTGGGGTGCGACGGCCCTGAAGGTATCTTGACGGGGCGATAGTTGGTGTTACCACCATGGGTCGGAATAATTTCTGGCTAGCTCAACCTGGCCATTGCACATCACACTCGCCTCCTCCCGAGTTGCTAGCCCGCCTCCCGCGGCTCTGGCATGTGTAGGGTGTGATAAATTATTCCCCACAGAATGTTACGTCATTTATGTCACGTCCTCCCTATCTTGTGTTTGGGTGGAAAGTTGAAAACCACCAAGAGCCATAAGCATATATTCATTCATGCGCTTAAGTGTCCCTATTCCTAATTAGCCCGATTCATATATAATCCCGAGGCATTAAGTACGGACAGGCGAAGGGATCCAAGGGCTCACGTCGCGCCCAAATCCCCCTGTTGACATGTACATAAGTAAGCAAGTGTGCAAAGACGACAAACATCCTATAATTCACAGCAAACACACTTGCCTTGCTCATAATTTTGGCTCACAGACATACCGACAATCAAGCCCTTATGCCACCTATAGGCATGCAAACAGCGCTGGAGCAGTACCTAGCGTTCCTATTAGCGTGCGTGGCGTCGGTGTGCGTTATCGCGGTGGTACACTTGCTAATGCAAGTCATCGCGGTCGACAAGGGGAAAGCGTCGGACCAGAGGCAAGAAGGCCAGCCGATAGCAGGGGCGCCGCCGGAGGCCAAACAACCGTCTGGGTCCGATTTACCTATGTCGGAGAGCCCCAGGTTCGCCACCCCACCACACAAACGACACAAAATAGCACACTCGGATTCCAAGGGGGCCGGAACCATTCCGGAGGGACCCGCCCAACCCCGACCGAGCCCCACTTCACCTAGAACCCCACTCAGCGCTCTTTCCGATCACTCGAACACCGAGCCTACCCACATGAGCCCGGAGGGAGCCGCAACGCCGGCTAGTGTTGCGCGTACACCTTCCTCACCTCCGACGGATGAGGATGTCGACCCAGAGGATATCCTTCAACAACCATGGGTTGACCCGGAACCAGGCACGTACCGGACGAGTTCGATCAATCCAACACCGATTACGAGTCGGGGGAGGACAGTGATGCTGAAGTCATGGCGCGCAACCGAGCTAAGCGACGCTTAAAGGCTCGCCGGGAATACTGGCGGCGGTTCGGGTGCAAGGATAAAACCGAGCCCGACAAATACAGCGATGGGTTAAACCCGGTCGACGAGGAAAAACCCGTCCCCGCGCCTTTCAACATGGATTATCAGCACCATCGCTGCCCACCACCTGAACAACCCCGACACTGGGGCAGGAAAGAGGAATTTGTGGCATACTTCCACAAAAAGGATGATATCCCATACGTATACGGCCCGATCGACCGACCGGTATACTGTCATGGGATAGACAGGTAGGCCAGAAAATCTACCGTCTCATCCGATGGGAATCCAAATCAGGGAAACCCAAACCTCCCCCTTCCAGCCCGCCCCAGAGGGTCAACTATGCACGCGTTAACCGATTATTGATGCCGTATCGCATCCCGATGCAAACCATGTTACGGGGAATGGATCCTCACCTCTTCCAAGGGGACGAGGCGAGCGAGGAGTACGAAAAACCCGTCCGATACGCCTTTGACCCGGCGTCACGCCAAATGCACCGCATATACCCTCCGTACCCGGATATCACGGACGCAGAGCGCCGCCTACGGCTTGAATGCCCAGCGCTCAAACATACAACCAATCCGCGTTCTAATCCGTTCAAACCAACGGCGGAGCCATATCGGCATATGCTCGTTGGCAACCAGGTCAACTGGGTACCGGACCCTCACTATTTTGAAGACGAACCGGCCCACGGGGTCGCCCCTGAGGAAAGCATACCACCGCCACTTCCACCAATGCAAGATGAGCGGGGGGTATACTCTCTCACCCCATCCTACCACTACGCGGCACATGACGAGAACCGTCTCCGAGTGACCTGCGGTGGTGTGCGCTCAGTGCCCTCCAACGGCATCTATAACTGCGGGCACAAGTGGATCCTTGACCCCGACCTATACATGTCGCCAGACGATGGGGACCACATATGTGTCTGGAGCACAAATCTCTTGAGAAGGAACGACCATGGCAGTACCCTGTTACTAGACCGTGGGAAGTTCCTCAGCAGCCCACCAACCTGGCCGAAAATCCACTCCCACACGTGGTACCCTACACACCCATCCCAGGGGATCCTACATCACTGTCCATGGAGCAGTGGGCGTTGATTCGGACCATCACAGTCTGGGCTAGCTTGTCCGATCAACAAAGAGCGTACGTGCTTCGATTTTATAGCATCAAAGCGCTGCCCAAACAGCTCTTGGAACCCTACGAGCTCCGAAGGCTCCGATGGTCACAATTGGACATCAGTGCCTACTACCGACTCCTGGAGAGGGACGAGGTTCAGCATATCGGGCCTATCACCTCCGAAAGGGCCGTGATCTCCCACTCAATCTGTCGGCGGAAGGTGACGAGTTGCGTCAAATCAAGGAGGCCCTCGGAGTGCCCCTTGAGGAGAGTGCCCAATAACCGTCCCCTACCCCCTGCCTATCAGATAGTGGCGTCACATATATTTCACCCTCGCCTCCCTACCACAGGCGGAGCTACTATCGCCCCCAGCCACCTACAATCCCCGACCGATTTCAGGGAGTGGCAAGGCTACGACAAAGACATTATCTCCGTTTTCAACAAGAACACATGGCGGTATGGCTCATAGCCATTCGCTATCGCCTGTTCCGAAACGGCCATGGATACCTACTCAATATCTTGCTTGACCGCGAAGATGCCCGCCCAACCGACCCTCAACGCCTCCAACCCTGGGCGGAGAGGTGGGCTCGAAACTTCCGTTATCACGCTCGTCCAGAGTGGGACAGCGCGGTACAAGACGAAGAGTTCAGATGGCACAAAGCTACAAAGCGATTGGACTATATATACCACTCTCGACACTGTTACCCACGGTGGGAGCAAGTGTACGAATATTAAACTCGGGGACATAATGCAAAAGCTATACCCTGAGTACGACCAACCACGGTCGTCGATCCGACCGTTCGAGCTATCTGATGACGAACGGCAAATGATCCGCATCCAACTCGATCACGAGCGCGACGATCCACCCTCCGATCAACCAGAGGGGCGGTACCGCTCATCCTCCCAGTCCAGCACAGAGGACGATTTCATCCGATGCGTGGAGGAAGACGAGAGAGATGTGTTTTGAGACCCTCCAATAGGGGTTGTATACCTTCCTAGACACTTCCAAAAATAACTTCAAGCTGGCTCTACACAATTGTATATATTTATACAAAAAGTCCACCGAGGACACCAAAAAACGAAACAAACATCTAGACTGGCAAAGCGCCCGTTCATTCCAACAAATGGACGACCTACGGGCAAGTTTGTTATCCATATATAGCTAACAAATTTGTTCATAGGTGGACTCTTATTCGGGCCCGATGCCTTCTGTCTAATAAGCGGATCCGTAGCGCGCTGTGAGGGTATATATCCGCAATCTGTCCGCTAAAGGCTAGATTGTGATTCACTGTATACTTTTTTCCAACCTAGCAAGGGATCCGGACGCAACTTTGAGAATACATTCATCCCAGCCTGCCGCCAATAGGTCAGCTTGGATGAAGGTATTTTTATGTCCTGGCCCCGATTAACCTCCGCCCCATCCAGGGAGCACATGGAGTGACCGACATGCCATGTCTACGAGCATATTATATCTCCACTGCAATCTTATCTTTCTCCCAGCCAGGGCCCTCAACCAGACCAATTCGGGAGAGCCAGAACAAACGAAGTTACTATTCACATTCGGATGACAAGAGTCATCAAGGGGGGGGGGGGAGTGTAGAGCGAAATTCAAAACTAAAATTTGATAATTAAATTCGAAATCAAATTCCGGGAAGTTTCGCATATGTTCCGAAATCCAAATCATTCGGAGTGACGCCTACAGTTACATTCCCTTCAATCGCCTATCTGATTCCTAGAAGGAAGAGAAGCCATCAACCTCAAGCCAAACATCGACAGCCCATATATTCCTATCGCTCACATTTACCTCTCTACTCCTAATCAATAGGGGTTATCGGTATAAACCGGGGAGGGGGGATTGTAGGCGCAGATAGGTAAATATTTGCTACTTTATTAATACCCAGTGTAGGTCCAGACACAATAAGAGATTGTTCCTATTAATAACACTCTTAACAGGATAATGATAATATTACTGAAAAGGTCCGTTACCGTTTTTAGGTCAGAATATATATAACTAAACATTCGACAATCTTGGGGGTATCCCTTTTTCCGAAATTTTCCATGAAGTATATGGACTTTTTTGAAAACGTGTGGAAATGAAAGGAAATCAATTCACTGATTGCAGAACATATAAAAATAATATTAAAACATGTTTTTATTAATTGTAATACACTTTAACTTCATCTTCAGAGGTGGGCAGGAACCGGTCCGACACGGTAATCTTTCTCCTTTTTCATAGTCCCGGCTACTATGAATCTATGATGATAACAATGCCCAACATGCAGAATTTGCTTTTAAGTTTGTTTATCTTTGTTTACATTAAGCATTTTACTTTATTATGATAATAAACATTGCTTTTACCTACAATAAATTCCCCCGGGGGGGGGGGGGGAGGGGGGAGGGGGGAACGGGGGAGGAAGAGAAGTGCGATGTCGCCACGCAAAATACATAGATTCTACAACAAAATTTCTTTAATTACTAAAAAAAATAATAAATCTAACTCCGTAATATCATACTAACTAAATTAGAAGTTTGTTTAACTCTTGCATGCGACAAACGTTCTTAATCACGCTTTCGACCATAACAAACCTGCCAGTGCAAAAAATTACGATTAATACTACACTACTACAAAGAAAAAAAACACAAAACAAATTCAAACATCTTTCAGATGAAGGAGAAAAGTGAAAGCTATGCAAACTACCTGGTGCGTGCATT
The DNA here is from genome assembly GCA_019918135.1 of Paulinella micropora. Lineage (NCBI taxonomy): Eukaryota > Cercozoa > Imbricatea > Euglyphida > Paulinellidae > Paulinella > Paulinella micropora. The sequence goes on from WBZZ01000548.1 coordinate 68,594, forward strand.
TGAAGTTAGCGCCGAGTCAGCGCAAGCGATGCTAAAACAAACTCCCATGCGTTAGGTGAGCTGGGAGCGGTGAGACCGGTGCCGCGTTGGGGGGTGGAAGGTGAGTTACCAGCAGACAGAGCGCCAGCTGCCATCCGCGCGATGAGATCCTCCAGCAAGCTTTCTCTCTCGCTCTTACTATTTTTGTTGTTGTTGTTGTTGTTGCTGTTGTTGTTGCTGATGTTGTTGTTGTTGTTATCATTATCATCATAGTTTTTCTTGTTCTTGTTATTCTTCTTCATCTTCTTCTTCACTCTCTCGTTCTCTTCTTCTGAGCTTTCCTCCTCCTCCTCCTCCTCCTTCTCCTTCTTCGAATTCTTCCTCTTTCTTCTCTCCTCTTCCCGTTGTCGCTTCTCTTGCGCCTCTTTTTCCTTCCGATCTTGCGCTTCTTTTTTCTTCCTTTCCTCCTCTCTCAACTTTCTTTCTTCTGCTAGCATTTCCTTAATGGATGCGGCTTGTTCTGACATTGCCTTGTTCACAAGATCCTGAACGACTTCTTTCGACACGCCGGCGGACGAACTACCCTGAATACAATACCGGTCGCCGTTGTTTTGAAAGAAGTCGTTCATTTCTTGCGAACAAGGCAGTGGCAGAACAAACCAACAGCAACGACAACAACAACAACAAAGAATAATAATAATAATAATAATAATAATAATAATAATAATAATAATAATAGTATATCTCCTGCCAATTGCTGAGACAAAAGGCCATGTGCATCCAGTCCTCCATTCCATAAGGAAAGTCTCCACACCAATCGGTGGAATAAAGGAAGTGACGGCATAGAACATCACTCTAGGAGCTTTATACCAATCAGCCCATGGAAAGGGACCGATGGCCTATGTACTCCCTAAATAATAATAATAATAATAATAATAATAATAATAATAATAATAATAATAATAATAATAATAAAGTTTGAAAAAAAAATGTCAGCGCTTCCCGTTAGAGAGATTATACTCGGAAAAAAAAAGACAGGGAAAGGCTCACTGATAGAATGCCACACACACTAGCTAGCCATACTAAAGCTAGTAGCTATACTCCCCTCTCTAAACTATATGCTGCGGCGCCCAAAGAGACCTTTTGACCCCCCCCCCCCCCCCGGGGGCCCCCCCCCTCACAAAAAAAAAGAAAAAGAAGAAGAAGGAGTAGGAAAGATTATACCTCCAACGACATGTATATGGGCTATCAACCAGCATATGCGGAGTTTAAGATCTTTTACGCGCGCAACGACCCTCCTCCCCAGCATCTACCACCAAAGGGTTATGAGTTAGCGTCACAGTTTAACGCCTTGAGGCCATTGGGCTGAATAATAATAATAATAATAATAATAATAATAATAATAATAATAATAATAATAATAATAATAATAATAAATAATAAAAGAGGAACAGAAGAAAAAGCTAATAATAATAATAATAATAATAATAATAATAATAATAATAATAATAGTGCTTCTCTTTCAATGGCTGATGCAAATCTGCACATGCGCCTCCATCGTCTCACCCGTGAGGAGAGTACGAAGAATTGACGATAGGCTCTAATGACACCCCCGCAAGGGCAGTTCCAACACTTCCAGACGGACCGGTATGTTCAATGAAAATACTGGTGGCACCGACGGGAATCGAACTGGCGACAGGGCCCAGATGGTAGAACTTGACCACTGGGCTATCACGGTGTCCATAATAATAATAATAATAATAATAATAATAATAATAATAATAATAATAATAATAATAATAATAATAATAATAATAATAATAATAATAATAATAATAATAATAATAGTGCTTCTCAGTCAATGGCGAATGCATTTCTGCACATGTGCCTCCATCGTCTCACCCGCGAGGGGAGTACGAAGATTTGACTATAGGCTCTACTGACATCCCCGCAAGGCAGCTCCAAGCCTTCCAGACAGACCAATACTTTCAAAGAAAATATCCTTTGAAAATACTGGCACCGACGGGAATCGAACTGGCGACAGGTCCCAGATGGTAGACCTTAACCACTGGGCTATCGCGGTGCCACATAATAATAATAATAATAATATAATAATAATAATAATAATAATAATAATAATAATAATAATAATAAAATAATAATAATAATAATAATAATAATAATAATAATAATAATAATAATAATAATAATAATAATAATAATAACAGTATGAAATTAAAAAAAAAATGACAGCGCTTCCCGTTAGAGGGATTATACTCGAAAAAAAAAGACAGGGAAAGGCTCACTGATAGAAGGCCACACACACTAGCTAACTATACTAAAGCTAGTAACTAACTCCTTTCTGTAAACTATGCTACAGTATCCAGTAATAATAATAATAATAATAATAATAATAATAATAATAATGATAATAATAATAATAATAATAATAATAATAATAATAATAATAATAACAATAATAATAATAATACCAGTCTTGATAATCTAATCCGGATAGGAATGTGAAAATTCCTTTGTGGGCCCACACGCGAACCTTCCCCGAATCCAGAGGGGGAAACCCACTCAGCTGGTCATCCTCCTCTTCCTTCTTCTTCCTCTCCTCCTCCTCCATCTTCTTCCTCTCTTCCTCCTCCTTCTTCCTCTCCTCTTCCTCCTTCTTCTTCCTCTCCTCCTCCTCCTCCTTCTTCTTCTTCCTCTCCTCCTCCTCCTTCTTCTTCTTCTTCTCCTCCTCCTTCTTCTTCTTCTCCTCCTCCTCCTTCTTCTTCTTCTCCTCCTCCTCCTTCTTCTTCTTCTCCTCCTCCTCCTTCTTCTTCTTCTTCTTCTCCTCCTCCTTCTCCTCCTCCTCCTCCTTCTTCTTCTTCTCCTCCTCCTTCTTCTCCTTCTCCTCCTCCTCCTTCTTCTTCTTCTTCTTCTCCTCCTCCTCCTCCTCCTTCTCCCTCTTCTTCTTCTTCTTCTTCTCCTCCTTCTTCTTCTTCTTCTGCTCCTCCTCCTTCTTCTTCTTCTTCTCCTCCTCCTCCTTCTTCTTCTTCTTCTCCTCCTCCTCCTCCTTCTTCTTCTCCTCCTCCTTCTTCTCCTTTTCATCCTTCTTCTTCTTCTTCTCCTCCTTCTTCTTCTTCTCCTCCTCCTTCTTCTTCTCCTTCTCCTTCTCCTTCCCTTTGTCCTTCTTTTTTTGCTTCTCCTTCTTCTCCTTCTCCTTCTCCTTCTCCTGTCTCTTCTGCCTTTTTGCGGGAGGAGCTTCTCCCAATCCGTCGTCCCAGGGCACAGGCTTATTCTTGAGCAGGATCCCTACGATGCATGCATTATAAATACATACATACATACATAATACCTTGTGCATTCCAGGTGTAGCTGAAGCCGCGGACCAACTCCTCCAAATCGCCTTTGCCCTGCATGTTGCACATTAAATAAATAAGTAAGTAAGTAAGTGAGCAAGCATATACCAGATCATGCTTGCAAAAGACGGCGTGGGGAATCTCCACACAATCAAAGGGCAGCACGTCTGCAGACCCGTTGATTTTAAGGAACAATTCCCCACGCGAATTTTTGAGAATGGCTTGCAGAGTCTTGGCAATGTGCTTCGTAGACATGCCAGAGTCAGAAAGTGATCCTACACGTTGACAAACGAGCAAAATGAGTTGAATTCCAAAGACATAACTACCAGTCAGCGCCTTCAACCTTAAAATTTTTCTCGGGCCGGTCTGAAATTTGAACGTGTGGAAAAAGGGTCGTGTTATTATCAAACTTTTGTGCAGAGATTTTATTAAGAGCATGACATTTCGAGAAGATGTAACAGCATTCCCGCTCTTTCCCCAGCTCAGAATGAGCGGGAATGCTATTCTTTTTTTCTGTACACAACAATCTGTGGAAAAAACTCTGCACAAAAGTTTGTGAAAAGCGACCGGCATGATTTTGCATTTCCTTCCTACGTACTCTCAACTCATGTCATCCCTTGCATGTTTCTGCTATAACGTGTTTGTTGAAGCTATAAATGTCATTTCCTAACATTGCACGACCCAGCTTAATCTATTTTTCATAAACCAGCAATTCGATGAAACTCGTTTTTGGATTGCTGTTTTGCAAACTTTTGTGCAGAGATTTTATTGAGAACATGACATTTCGAGAAAATGTAACAGCATTCCCGCTCTTTTCCCAGCTCAGAATGAGCGGGAATGCTATTCTTTTTTTCTGTACACAACAATCTGTGGAAAAAACTCTGCACAAAAGTTTGTGAAAACCGACCGGCATGATTTTGCATTTCCTTCCTACGTACTCTCAACTCATGTCATCCCTTGCATGTTTCTGCTATAACGTGTTTGTTGAAGCTATAAGTGTCATTTCCTAACATTGCACGACCCAGCTTAATCTATTTTTCACAAACCAGCAATTCGATGAAACTCGTTTTCGGACTGCTGTTTTGCAAACTTTTGTGCAGAGATTTTATTAAGAGCATGACATTACGAGAAGATGTAACAACATTCCCGCTCTTTTCCCAGCTCAGAATGAGCGGGAATGCTATTCTTTTCTTCTGTACACAACAATATATGGAAAAAACTCTGCACAAAGTTTGTGAAAACCGACCGGCATGATTTTGCATTTCCTTCCTAGTACGTACTCTCAACTCATGTCATCCCTTGCATGTTTCTGCTGCAACGTGTTTGTTGAAGCTATAAATGTCATTTCCTAACATTGCACGACCCAGCTTAATCTATTTTTCACAAACCAGCAATTCGATGAAACTCGTTTTTGGATTGCTGTTTTGCAAACTTTTGTGCAGAGATTTTATTGAGAGCATGACATTTCGAGAAGATGTAACAGCATTCCCGCTCTTTTCCCAGCTCAGAATGAGCGGGAATGCTATTCTTTTCTTCTGTACACAACAATCTGTGGAAAAAACTCTGCACAAAAGTTTGTGAAACTGACCGGCATGATTTTGCATTTCCTCTTCAATATATTATTATTATTATTATTATTATTATTATTATTATTATTATTATTATTATTATTATTATTATTATTATTATTATTATTATTATTATTATTATTATTATTATTATTATTGTTGCTTGGAGCTGCCTTGCGGGGGTGTCAGTAGAGCCTATCGTCAAATCTTCGTACTCCCCTCACGGGTGAGACGATGGAGGCACATGTGCAGAAATGCATTCGCCATTGACTGAGAAGCACTATTATTATTATTATTATTATTATTATTATTATTATTATTATTATTATTATTATTATTATTATTATTATTATTATTATTGAGTCTTTGGAGCGGAGCCGCGTCACCGAACGGCCCCGTGCTACCAATGGAGGCACATGTCCGACAGGATCAAAGGCCAATTGACTGATAAATCTATTATTATTATTATTATTGTTATTATTGTTATTATTATTGGACACCGTGATAGCCCAGTGGTCAAGTTCTACCATCTGGGCCCTGTCGCCAGTTCGATTCCCGTCGGTGCCACCAGTATTTTCATTGAACATACCGCTCCGTCTGGACCAGTATTTTCATTGAACATACCGGTCCGTCTGGAAGTGTTGGAACTGCCCTTGCGGGGGTGTCATTAGAGCTTATCGTCGTCAATTCTTCGTACTCCCCTCACGGGTGAGACGATGGAGGCGCATGTGCAGAAATGCATCAGCAATTGACAGAGAAGCACTATTGTTATTATTATTATTATTATTATTATTATTATTATTATTATTATTATTATTATTATTATTATTATTATTATTATTATTATTATTATTATTATTATTATATAGCATAGTTTAAAGAGGGGAGTATAGATACTAGCTTTAGTATAACTAGCTAGTGTGTGTGGCCTTCTATCAGTGAGCCTTTCTCTGTCCTTTTTTTTTTTTAGTGATTCCCTCTAACGGGAAGCGCTGCCATTTTTTTCATGTGTATTTCAAACTTTAGGTATGCCATGCTGAGGGCTAGCAAGGCGCCGATATATGTGGCACACCGTGGTGGTGGCTACGGAGTCTTTGCTGATAATACCTTCCTCCTTCTTTTCAGCTTGGGCTCCTCGAACCAGGAGGAAAGTCTTTGCGTGCTGCAGATCATGCTGCATTTTCTGATCATTTCACTATGAAAATTGGGAGTTCCCTGCAAACAGGGATGCATCCAATTAAATTCATTAACGAATCGAGCAGGAATGCAATGCATCTCATCAACTCTTCATCGCAAGGGTTCAACAAGCTCGACGATGACACTTGCCGACCGAACGTGAAGGTAAATTATGTTAGTTGTTACATACATCCATGCAATGTAAGTTTTTGTTACGTGTGTTGTATTTTTTCTATAAATATTGTTGTAAATAATGTCAGGTCAGCAAGGGTACTCCTATTGTGACTGTCACCACCGCAATATCGAAAGATCAAGAGATTTTGCTCAGCTATGCGCCTAATCCAGACCTAGAGATAGCTACGCTGCCAAGCGATGCACATCCGGTCTGGTTGAAAGAGGATGCCAAGGAAGGAGCTAAAATCCCAGTTTTCCTGTTCGAGACTGACATTGGTCATGTATGTTTCATCGTTCCTGAGAAAGAACATCCGCTTCCACTTAAGTCAATTTCCTTGCTTCATGAAGCAAAGGTTGAACTTTTAGCGTCGGTCAGCAGTATTAGTTCTGATGGAAAGCAACCGCTCTCCAGGTCATCATCTATTCCGCCGGAAAAAAAGAGGAAGCTTCTCGACAGCGTGTCCTCAATTTCAGATAGTCGCCGCACGCTTCTGCCCAGGGAAAGCTCGGACATTACAGTCATCACAGAAAAATCAAGCTTGAGTGATGCACAGGTAAAAAATAAATAAATGAAAATTATTACTGAGAAGATTCTTTTTTACAGGCAGGTGTTCCTGACGTTGATGCTAACCTCGACAGCTGGAAACAGTCAGACAGTTCTACTGTCACTACAGGATATGATGTTAGTAGCTGCAGCAGCTCTAGACTATATCTTCCTACTGGCTCCATGGTAATTTTTTTTCTCTACCTGTCTATGTTCATGCTGGTTAATGTTCATAAGCGATCTTGTTTGCGTAGAACGTCGACGAAGAGTGTTCAGATACGGATTCAAACGGTGATGCTGCATCTATCAACCCTGGATTGCTTCCTCCTCTGGTCGGCGTGGACGATGCGGAATTATCCAACGAGCTTCGATTGAACTTCGACGAGCTTATGGAATCGAATGAGCTGTTGTATAACATCATGAGATTATCACCAATTCCTTACAGCAGACCACGTAAGAATCCAACGCGCCCCTACACGATGAAAAGTCGCACGAAAGGTGCAGTGAAGCTTCAGAGACCGTCTGCGCTCCAAAAACTGTTGGGGATTACCTTCGCCGACTTGGACAGGGAAGTTAAGTCTGTCTGCTGCAAAAAGTGGAAGTGTTATTCATTTATCGACACGCGTGATGTGCTTTACACGAGAGCGAAGAATGCGTCATCGTCTCTCAGTGAGCTTTATTCTTGGGCAGCTTCGCAGCTTGAATCGTTTCAAACAAAAACTGGATCGTTTCAGTATATGTATTTAACGGAGGCTGTGTGCAAAGTAGCCTGGCAGCGTATCTACGGGATCGGTGATAAAGTTTTGTCAAGAGCACACAAACTTCTTGCAAATAACACGAAGGTTTTGACAAAAAGCTACTCAACCGTTCCTGAAACAGAAGATGTGGTAGCAGTATTACTCTGCGAGAAGTTCATGGAGAGTTACCCGGAGATATGCAGCGACGGAATATGGAGGATGCAAGAAATGGCTCAGGACGCAGGAGTCCAAAACTATGTTCGCGAGAATTGGAAAGATATGTGCCTTCGGTTTGGTTGTTCGAAACGAGTTGATCCAAATAATCCTCCGACAGACAATACGATCAACAAAGTTTGGCGCATGGATTTTCCGCACGTCAAGTTTGTCAGAGGTATTATGCATATTTTCGTTATCATTACTTATTACAGGTTTGTTTTGCAGAAGGAGATTTCTCAAAATGCGAGATCTGCACAGAGCTTGCTGCTGATCATTCTAACGGTTTCAGGACTGAAGTAGAAGCTCAAGAATGGCGTCGCCGTAGCAGGCTTCATCACAAAATTCACAGGGCGTGCCGCGTTGCCAGCATGCAGCGCAAGAAGGCAGCACCAGCAGATTTTGCTGCCACAGTCATATCAGCCGATATGAAACCGCCAGTGAAGATCCCATCTTGCCGCCGCGCCGCGAAAGATTTCAAAGGAAAAATTGTGTTTCGCCTTTGCGTTGGAATCAATACCTGCTACACTACCGATACGCATTTTATTCTGACGTACCTTGAAGGCGCGGTAGAACACGGCGCGAACAGCAACATTACTATGCTTGCCGCACTTTTACATTGGCAACTTTGGAACCCTCGCACAATGCAAGCGTGGAAATTATATCTTGAGTGGGACGGAGCTGGTGATAACACCGCGTGGGCGATGCTGGGTTTCCTTGGGCTCAATGTCGTTGACAGAGGAATCCGTTTCCAAGTAGAGTCACATCGCAAGCCACCAGGGCACGGGCACGATGGAGATGATCAGGAATTTCGAGTTATGGATATCGGGTGGAAGAGCACCTTCCTGACAACTAACATCGCTCAAGCGTTATTAAAGCTCATTCTTGCATTCAAGAAGCAGCACAAGAAGAGGCATGTGCTGGTTGTTCTCGGATGTAACTACGACTGGATGACTCATTTTAGCCCGTGTATGAACAAGAGTTTCAAAAACTACAACAAACCCTTGGCATATAGAATCACCAAGAAAGATCCTGACGCTTTGCCGACTGTAGAGATCGCTACTTGGGGAGACGCACAGGATTTTCATGGAGTGCGTGATGATCCCAGAGGAGAACCGATCAATTTGTTTATCGGACGCCCCGGTAATAATATTATCTATCTTTCTCTTTCTCTCTCTCTCTCTATATATATATATATATCTCTCTCTCTCTTTCTCTCGTTCTATCTATCTCTCTCTCTATTTATGACAGCGACCGACATGCCTCCCAAGCTTCCAGTCGGCTACTTCGTCAATCCGCGCCTGAAGAAGGATATTCGTGCTTTGGCTACTAAATACCTAGGGCCGGATGAGCGAGCACATGTGGAGGAAATGTTAGCAGGTGGAAATTTGACCAGAGTAGAGGTGGATGGAGATTACTTCGAAGGCGGCCTGCCCGGCCGTCCTGCTCATATGTCCTGTGTCGATGCAAAAGGCAAGGAATGGAGAGCAGAATTTCGATTGATCGACGAGCTACCTGTAAATTGGATGGAGTTGCCTCAAGAACGACAGGAGAAAATGAACGCACTTACGCGTTTGACCGATGAAGAGCTGCTGTCCTTACCACGCACTTATTTTGTTAATGAAGGACGTCCTCCAGCTCACCCGAGATGGCGTGGTGCAAGACAGCTTACTAGCGAAGAAAAGCAGGAGCAGGATTTAGCATTTGGAAATGCTTCTGAGCCTTGGCGGAAAATTCTCACGTTGCTAAGATCGTCAGAGGAAAAAAAGCAATTTGCGTCCAAGCAGATGGTAGTTAGCGAATTGAAATCATGGATGAGAATGCATGGTGTTGCAACGCAAAACTCCGATCGGAAACAGTTCAAGAAGGCAGAGCTTATTGAACAAGCGTGGAACCATTTCGAACGATGCGACTGTGGGTTCCCTGAGGAAGAAGAGCTTGGTGCTGCTCAGCCTGCAGAACCAGTGGCAGATTCAGAGGATGACTTATCTGATACTTCATCTTCCAGTTCATCAACTGACTCATCGTCTGATCGATCTTCTGGTTCAGAGGAAGAAAAGCATGGTATTAGTTTTCTTCTTCTTCTTCTTCTTCTTCTTCTTCTTCTTCTTCTTCTTCTTCTTCTTCTTCTTCTTCTTCTTCTTCTTGTTCTTCTCCTCCTTAACATGATGCTATCCATATTGTAGATGATTCAGATCGCTCCGACGCAAGTTGGAGAATGCGTAACTCAGGAATCCGTTTGCGCGGACGTCGCCGCGCACGTCGTGCTGCGGGTGGACGTGGACGTGGACGTGGACGTGGTCGTATGTGATTATTTTTTTTGAATGAATTTTTCTGGGTCCGACTTTTTCATAATGGTTTTTGTCTAGGGCAACTGCAACTGTAACGCTTCTTCTAAAAACTGAAATTAGAAATTTGTTTAACTCTGATAATGCACCAGAATCTGATGTGAAGCGTCCTCCCTCCGACCCATTCCCCCCCCCCACCCCCCCCCCCTCCCCCCTCTACGTACCAGCGTACGTCACAGCGGGCAAACAGAATTTTTTGAAGGTAAAACCATGTCTTAATATAGTAAAATGCTTAATATAAGCAAGAATAAACAGTAAAAGCAAATTCTGCATGTTCGGCATTGTTATCATCATAGATTCATGGTAGCCGGGACTACGAAAAAGTAGAAAAATTACCGTGTCGGACCGGTTCCTGCCCACCTCTGAAGATGAAGTTAAAGTGTATTACAATTAATAAAAACATATTTTAATATTATTTTTATATGTTCTGCAATCAGGGAATTCATTTCCTTTCATTTCCACACGTTTTCAAAAAAGTCCATATACTTCATGGAAAATTTCGGAAAAAGGGATACCCCCAAGATTGTCGAATGTTTAGTTATATATCGTTAGACAGGACAACGGGAATTGGCTGGTGTTTGCCTTGGTTGTTTTTGGGCTTCGCTAGTCTCCCACATTTTCCCACTATCTTTGATCTTTATTTATATAAGAGGATTGGGTTACTGGCGAAGTTGTTAAAATTCGGTTGAGTAAAAGGATAGGCATCAATAAATATATTCTTTTGACATCGAACCTGTAACCGGAACAGCTACTCTGACAGTTAGTCGTACCTCAACTGTAGAGGGGCAGACCAAGCATAAGAGTCAAGTAACGACAAGCCGGACAACACTTGATGCCACTATGTAACGGGCCGGCCGACAATCCCTTTGCCCCCTTGGGGGAAGCCGATGTAAGCGGTCGACCCCCACGCCGAAGACTGACTCCTCATTCGAAGGCGCCCTCGACCGACCGATACATGACATGAAGCATCCCGGCTGTCGAATAAGTAAAAATAATTGGTCCACGTCCAGTGCGAGTCTCCCATGAGAACTCGTGCCCCCGAGCCTAGCTCTTTCACCTCAGGCATTAAAAGAAATGCCCCGTCTTGATCTCCCCTTTCCCGTAGAAAAATCAAAGTAGCCAATGATCCGTAAGCGACATCAGACTTCGTAGCTTCACGTTTTGACTTGTTTCCGAGGTCGTCCTCGACCCCTGTGCTCTACTGCTTCCGACTGCGTCTCTTTAGCCCTTCTCTTCTTCGCCGCCACTTCTTTCTCACATCTTGGTGCACCTATCAACAAAAATGATATGCCCGCACTTTGGACTTCGTCCCAAATACGAAGCGGAATCCTCCTTTCCTCTGTTAACTCGAACGGCATATCCAACATCACCCTTGGCATCATTTGCACCGTCCATGGTGTAAAATCCTCATCGTCCTTCTCGATGGACGCATCCCACTGCTCCAAATCTTTGCCGTCTCGAAATACTGGCGCAAAGATTCTTTCCCGCGTCATATCAATAACACTCTTGCTCCTCCCAAAAGTGCATTGTCGGAGCAAGTCCCAACGCAGCCCGTACCCGCGTTCTAGGCTGTACATACGTAACCTGCATTAAAAAGAAATAATCAAAGTCCTTATCCATGACCGTATCCTCGTGCGGTCGACATAGATAGAACTTATCAACCTGCCAGTCGATCTTAGCCACTTCCTTACCGGCTATCCACGGTTTCTTCCATACCGTGCCTTTCCGATCCGACATTTCCGATGACTTCGGAATTTCCCTCCCATCTTTGACGTCTACCTTGACGTCCGAAGCCGAACGATCCTGTTGTCCAGCATTCCTGGCCTCAGCCTTTTCTTCCTTCTGTTGCTTTCGCAACGCCTCCTCACGCTCCTTCCGCGTATGCAATGCTGGCGGCTGTCTAAACGCTGGTGCAATACGCCTCAGCGCTTGTTCCTCATTCTCGTCCTCCAGCAAATAAGGACTGAACTTCGCCAACCGACGAACATGAACAATCTGTTCCCTTCCACGTGCCCCCGTAGGTGCAATCTTGTAATTGTACGCACCCGTCTGACGTACTATCTTAAATGGCCCATGCCACTTATTGTAAAACTTAATCGATACCCCTTTCGGTACCGTCGGTACATACAGCAACACTGTATCACCTTCCTTGTACTCCACATGAGAGTACTTGCCCATTTCCTGTTCCCGCTGAACCTCTCTCAGCGTCTCCCGACACTTCTCAATCGCACTCCGTGCTTCCGCGATCGCTCGTAAGCGAACTCCTAACGGTTCACACGGTTCCCACTTATCAGGCGGAAACAACAGTTCCGTCGGCGTGTTTAACGCCCGTCCATAGACCACCTGATGCGGACTGACACCCCGCGCATGTCCGCCTAACGACGCCGAAGCTAAATTGTTGACAGCAAACGTGAACATAGGTACCACATATACCCAGTTAAGCTGGCTGTTCTTACAATAAGTCTTCAACGCTGCCTTCAACGTCCTGTGAACGCGTTCAATCTTACCATTCGCCATTGGGTTAAAAGCAGTCACATACTGCCAATCGAACCCAAAGAACTTGGCAATCCTTTGCGAAACCTCATTCGCGAAACTCGTTCCTCTATCCGAAATAATCCTTCTCGGTATCCCAATACGGCCGAATACCTGATCAATCAGCGCCGCCGCTGTCACTTCCGCTGTCACATCCGTAACAGGGACAGTAATGACATAATTGGAAGTTCGATCAATAACCGTTAAGAGATATTTGAATTTTTCCGTTCCCGCCTCTGGAAAAGGACCCACATGATCGATATGCAAGGTATCGAAAATATCCAGAGTGATATCATATTCACCCTTAAGCCCCATCTTCGGCCTATATGGCAACTTAGCCATCTGACAATGAGGACAACCCTTCACAAACTCCTTAACCCGTTCTCCCAGGTTATTCCACCAAAAACGTCTCCTTAACGACCACGTCATCCTTTCCACCCCCGGGTGGCTCTGCATAGGACAATGATGCGCCGCAATTAACAAAGACGTTCTGAGTTCCTGCGGAACCCATAACAACCATCGATCCTCCTCATTGGTATATACGCCATCTTTTCCCATATACCAAAGGAGTCCATCCTTTAGTACCAAGCACCGCTTGAGTTTCCTTATGTCAATGTCCTCGGGCCTTGCCTGTGGATTGAGCAGATGTTCTCTCAACTCCTTATACTCCGTACTTTCCTTTGTGAAAGTCCGAAAAGTTTCCACCGACGCCAGTCTGACTGCCGTGTCAGTTTCCAACTGGAATCGAACCTTTTCCGGATGTGCCTCCGGTAACTGAAAAAGATGTTCCTCCTCAACTTTTTCTTCATCCTCCAAGTTAAGGCACATCGGGCCCTTCGGTAACAAGACCGCGTTAAAGGCACCCTGCCTTCCTTCCATAACATCCTCCCCCTCTTTCCTATCCGCGGTCCTTGCTTCCGCCCATAGGATATCCTCACACGCCTCTCTCGCGATCGGCGAGTAACAGCATGCACATTTGTCTCGTGCCGCTACCTCGACTGCTTCCAACGCAGACACTTCCTCGCTGCGCGTGTCACGTTGATTGTTATTATGCGTGAACGGATGATACCAAAGCCCCGATGGCAACTTGGTGTCTTCCGCTCCCTGTTCCTCCCAATCATGTAGATCCACATCATGACCCATGATTGCGAACACCGCCCCCGGCGTTCGAAATTCAAACTGTGCCATTCGCACCTCCTTGACCATATTACGTCGCTGTAAATCATCAACGGCCTTATCCTTCTGTCCACTCTTGTCCTCATACCGAGAACAAAAATCAGGGACAACATTCCTTTTGCCCTTGATGTAATGAATGGTGAAGTCATACTCCGCCAATTCCAACTGCCACCTGGCCAACCTACCTGTATGATCTCCAGACATGAGCCATAGCAGGTTATGATGGTCCGTTCTAACCAAAATGTTAGGAGTACCCCACAGGTATTCCCGCAACCTCTGGAAAGCCCACACTATAGCGAGTGCTTCCCGCTGCCTTGTGCAGTATTCCTTTTCCGCCGGTATCAGCTGCCGGCTGATGAACATAACGGGCCGCAACTGCCCAATGGACTTGTCCATCTGTTGAAGCACCGCTCCTACCGCGTACGAAGACGCGTCAGTGTCGAGCACGAACTGTTCCTTCCAGTCAGGTAACATAAGAACTCGACCTCCCTGCCTTGGGTCTTTAGCGATCTCATCCTTGAGCTCCGCTATCACTCTCGTGACTTCCTCCGGCCATGGGTCGTCCCCGACCCCTTGCTTCAGGAATTTCCTGACCACCGCTACTCTTTCCGCAAACCCCGGAATGAATTCACCATAATATTGAGCCAGCGATATAAAGGAATGTAAGTCCGTCCGAGTCTTTGGCATCGGCATAGACGCTACATAGTTCCTCTTTTCATATGCAATCGCACACCGACCCTCTGGGATCTCATATCCCAGGTACTGTATCTTTCTTTGTGCGAAGTCACATTTCTGTGCATTCAAGCGCAATCCAAACGCGCTTATACGTCGCAAGACGTCTTGCACGTGTTCCACGTGTTTCTCCATACTCTCTGAATAAATGATAATATCATCTATGTAACAGAAAGCATAATCCTCCGTCGACCCAAGACGAACCACCGTCGCCTCATCGTCGTACTCCTTCCCCAGCATCTTAGTCATAGCATGCTGAAATAGACCCGGAGAGCACTTAAGACCCATCGGTAATACCTTCCACACGTATGTAGTCATTCCGACCATAAACGCTGTGAGATACCGACATGACTCATTAAGAGGGATTTGCCAAAACCCGCTCTTAAGATCAAGCGTAGTATACACCTTCGCATGCTTGAGCCGGTTGATCCCCTTCCTGAGATCTGGTACCGGTGTCTCGATCTGCTTCAGAATCTTATTGATCCTATAGTAATTGATACACATACGTAAGGACCCATCCGGCTTGGGCGCCATACGCACAGGTGAAGACACCTCCGATAAGCGTGCCTCAATGATGTCCTTCTCCAAAAGCTCCTGAGTGATTTCCCGAGCCATCCGATCCTCGTGATAGCTCATACGTGACGGTCTCCTGTGACCCACCACGTCTTCACCCAGCTTCCGTCCAAAGTTAGCCTCGTAACCCCGAACAGAGCCCGCCTCAAGAGGCCCAAATACCTCCATATTATTCTCCAAGATACCCTTGAGGGCATCTCGCTCCTTCATAGTACCTTCCCAAGTACTATATTTCTCCGTAATAGCCTTTTCCGCGGCTATCCTAGCCTCCTCAATCTCCTTATGAGAGGCCTTACGTGATAACTGCGCCACATCCTCCATCGGAATAGGCCGCTCATCCTCACGTACCATCGTCCCATGGTACCTAGTTTCCTCCTTGCCTCTCCACTGGGCAAGCTGTGCCACATGATCTATGATAATGGCATATTGCATTGCATGCGTGCGGTGATATATACCCGATATCCAAGAGAAGGCTTGCTTTCTCACATCCGCCATCTCACGTTGCATTAACTTGGCCCCATAAGCCAACGCCTTCTCCTTCGTCCCCAATCGTAAAGCCAAGACCAGCTTATGGCCTCTATGTGGGATCGGGACCGGGTCATCAATAAGATGATCCTCTATATCCTGCCACCACATTTCCGTCCGAGTTCCCACTGGGATGACTATAGTGAAATCATCCACCGATAGCCTGTTTTTCAAGACCTCCTTAATGGCCTTGACTCCCTTAGGGAAAAACAAATTATCATCCCAGTGACTCTTCAAGAAGGCTTCTACGATCGGCTTAGGCTGCTTGACCGGCAGCTTATGTTGGGTAACATTCCAAACCATATGAGACGTCGTGGTCGAATGCACATCTATATAGACATGCTGATCACCGGCATCCTCCATGCCCGCAATCGTACCCCGCAACAATTCCGCTTTTGCTGCGTAGAGGTGTTCCAACCTCGCGTCTATCGCGGCCACTACCGCCTCCTCCTTTGCGGAATCCCTACAGTCCACGTTCACGACCCTCACGTCGCGTGGGTCCCTGTAGGCCCAGCCAAAGGTTGTGGTCATGACATATTCCGTCTCCTGTATCTTGTCGTCAGAATTGTCAGCAACCACACTTGCTTCCCCAGAGTCCCCCGACTCTACTGTGCATACATGGAAGAACGAGGCTGTTACAGGCTCCTGAATGTGGGGTGTGACCGAAGGCTCCGTGCCCTCGGACACCACCTTTGTCCACCCCCAGTCAGCGCGCATGACTGGTGAGACACTCACATCCAAATCGTGCGCTACCGCACATTGGCCTTCCCGCCGTAAAGGTTCATACGGTACTACCTCGTACCGCGGAGCCACCTCGGATCCACCGTACTGCACCACGTTCAGATCCGTATAAATCCGAGCGTGCATTCGTCTGAGGTTCCGCAGCCCCAACAGGAGACCACCAGCAAAGGCTGGGACGACCCAAAACCGATGAGAGAAAGACTTCCCGTCTTTCAAAAGGAACGTAAGCATGACTGACCCTGAGACCCCGGTCATGCCTCCCACTCCCTTGATCCTCAACCGACACGGCCGAAACCCGTGTCTAAACCATGGTTCCCTGCTCCATAGTTCAATAAATTCCTTCCCGAGTACATTCAGAGATGCCATTGTATCATTGCCCACAATGCATTCCTGCTGTACATCCTCAATAAAAATTTTAGTGAATAATAAAGGCAATTCAGCTTTCCCCGGGCCACACCCGTCCGCTGAAAGTGCTTCATAACCACCAAAATATTTACTATCAAGCGCCTCCGACGCTAACTCCACATTAAGGTCCGTGCCTTTATTCATCACCGGACATAGAGTGTCCCTGTGACTATCAAGGTCCTCAACCTGCTCATTCTGTCCATCCTGGCCTTCCAAGGCCACCGCGTCCGTAGCTTCCTGGACTCCCCGCGTTACCACGCGTGTCCTATCATCAAATCGCAGGTCATGAGTAACCATGTCGCCTCCGTGGCCGACAGGCAACTCACCCGACTTATTCTCCCTCCCGACCTCCGAGTCAGGCGCTGGGATTGCCTCCTGGGATCCCTGGCCCCGCACTTGCATTAATGCTTTGCCCTGCACATTCACCAACATGTCCACTAGTGTTATACCAAACGCCATACCCTGGACTTGTTGCTGCGGAGGCATCTGCCCTCCGACGGTCCCCTGACCGCCTCCCATCGGCATACCAGGAGCAGGCAAGATTGGTGCTGGAGGGATGTAAGACTGTCCCCCATAAGCAACCACCTGCTGCTGTGGCTGCCCTTGGTAGAACTGCTGCTGCATCGGCTGCCCGTAGCCTACTGGTAACTGCTGCCCCGGAGCTGGACCCGCATAGTAAGCACCTGCTCCCGCCTGCTGCATATGCGATGAGGGAAAAGTTCCCGCACCCCCCCCATACACATTTGCATTAGGAAAAAGGGAACTACCCTGATTGCCGCCCCACTGCGGGCTCCGATTTGAGTTGGGACGTTCCCGTGAATCTGAACGCCCTCCCCGACGTCGCGGTGGAGATCGATCTCGGCTCCGCTCCGGTGACCTATCTCGATTCCGTGAATCGCGTCGTCCTCGGTCGTATCCGCCACGAACATGCCCTCCTCGATCGTATCCTCGTCGATCTCGGGCTTCATCCCTCTCGTCGTAATGACGACCGCCCGATACATGAGTGACCTCACGATCACTACGACGATCTCTTGACCTTGAACGACTACGTCGGTTGTCAAGGTGCCCTCGATCCGACCGATCGCTCGAACTAGACGACGAGCTTGACGAAGAACTAGCAGCCGACCTTGCTGAGGACGCATCCGATGACCCCCGTAAATTCCATGAGGGGTCCACGGATTCATTCCCGTGCCTGCCCGGGATATCTCTTCCCATAGACGCCGGTGCGTCGCCGCCATCTGAAGTGAGAGGGTTCCATACCCTGAACTTTTCCCATTCACCCTTCAAATAAGGTGCCTCACCAGGATCCGTCCATCCCTTCTGATCGTATGCCTTCCGATCACGATCCTGAAGGTTCTTGAGCTCCTGCGAATACTTATTCGTATTCAACAAGCCATGGAAGGGACCCACTGGATAGTCGTAGCGTACCTTCCTCAAGACTTCCTTCTGCACCGAGTCATCCCAGCCTTCAGGATGAAAATTCTGGCAATTGCTCTTGCACATGGCTCCCGATTTGAGCCACAAGGCTCCCGCCTTCTTCATGCACAACGGCCTATGCACCCTGGGGTTGTAGTATGACCTCTGGAACCGTTGACGACCTTGCCCCGGCCCCCCTTGGGGTCTCTGACCATAGAACTGAGGTCCCCTGCGCGAGTACCCCTGGCCCCAATAAACTTCATCCCCGGGCTCGAATGGTCCCGCACCATCCCCTCCCCCCTGGTTCTGATTACCTTGAGTGGGAGTCCCTGACCTCGGACCCGACCACTTCCACTCATCGATGATGGTTTTCTGGACTCGACGCATGACTTTCCCCAACACGTCTTCATCCACGTTCCATATCTCCGGACTGGCCTCAGGGGTAGACTGTCCAGTACCCTTGAGGAGGTATTCCCATACCTCTGTGTCCGTCTGAATCTCTTTCGCCATCTTAATAAAGACTTGATTGTTCAGATCGAACAATGCCACAGCCGTCAATTTGAAGGCTTCTGCAGGTGTGAGCATAATCACCATGTCCATTATCCTCTGGAACATGTAGTGGAGTACAGGCTTCTTATTCACCATCCACTTGACCTCCGCCTGCAGCTGACTGACCTCCTGTGACTTAGAGGCAAAAACATGGTAGCCCATCTTCTCTGCGAGCATCAGACCAATACTATCGACACACATGGCGTCGAACCGAGTAGACTGCAGCTTTCCCCAAAAAGCTGCCCACACCTCGCTTTGCATAAGCCATTCGTTGTCCACCGATGACTGACAACGAAAGAACCTATCAGCCACTATGGCCACATCCTCAGGCGTATAAATGTTAGCTGAACGACAGACCCGACGTACCTCTGTCAGCCACATACGAAGCTCAGAGATATGCCTAGGAATTGCAACCTTCTGATTGTCCAGAGCAAAAGCCTTCTGGTTACCCAGAAGGCGGTCCACATCCTTCTGGTGACGTTCAATAGTACGACGTCGTTCTTCGTCGTTCTTTTCCATCTTACGGTTCCATGACGAAACCGCAAGCTTTCGTCGTTCTGCCTGGCCATCCCAAGCCACAGCAAAATGATAAAAAGCTTTGGCCATATAAACGATGGCATCCACTACCAGCAATCGTTCCAACGTGACGAGATTTTCAGACGATCCCGCTGTAGCCCAAGTGGGCTTTGTCCCTGAGACTGCCTTGTCCCAGAAGCCATCCATTGCGTCGAAAATGGGCGTGAACACGTCATCTATTGAGAGCACTTTAGCCCCAACACCACTCTTGGGCCGAAAAATAAAGTTGCCCATTGCGTGCACAGTGGGTGACACTCTGGCCCAAACCTGACTGTGAAACTGAGCAAACTTTTGCACTTCAGTCCATCTTGGATACCCTTGATCCAAGACATCCCAAGACTGCCAACAGCCAACCAAGTCGTACACAGGCTGTCCGTGACGTTTGACAAAGTCACGAGAAAGGTCTCCAGCCATGGCAGTGGTGCCCCAGGCTTCAGCTTGGACTTGTCCCAACCTCGCTATATTGAGATAGACCATTCCCTCCGTTGATGCCATCAATCTGGACGCATCCAGCCTCTCAGGCGTCCAGTAGTGGGTCCCCATGCACACAGCTTCTGCAATCTGAACCACCATCTCTGCTGCCACCATAACATTGGCCACTGTGGTGCGTCCGATCACAAGTGTGTCCCACACGTTCCTCGTCGAACCAGGCGAGATAGCATTAATGCATTGTCTGACCGTCTGCAATGCCTTTGTGGACGGTAACTGGTCCGCCCAACTATCACCTGTGAGACGAAACTGCCACATCGTCTTCAAATCGTCTTCCAGACGAGCAGAGATGAAGTGCAAAGAGGGAGGTGTTCCCCCTGTTGTCGACGAACTCGACGCTGTGAGGGCTCCTACCCCCATAAAACGTGTATCAAGAGAGGAAGGTATCAAAGACACACCCCCCCTAGTATACGCTGGTATAGAATAAGGGCTGCTTGCTGTCAACATCCTCCTCCTATTCTCACGTGGTAACATATCGAAATGAGAAAGAGAAGAGAGATGTGAGAAAGCAACAAATGACACACACAGCATACACACACAACTGCTCCACACACAGCTTATGAGTTATGCTGTGTGACACCTGTTTCCTCCAACCGAATACAAAACAAATGTGCGTGCTCCTACACCTCACACACAATCTATTTCTATCCCTCTCCCCCTAAGGAGAGCTCAACTGTCTAAAGCAAAACTTGAAAAAGGTCAACACCCTTTTCTGTCGGAAATTCCGAGCTGTCAAAACCTCAAGAAAAACAAGGCAAGAAAAACGTGAGAACTTGAGCTTTTCGTGAACCTCACGAAAAGCAAAAGCAAAACCCCGTTCAATTTTTGTTAGTGGCTCCAGATGTAACCGGAACAGCTACTCTGACAGTTAGTCGTACCTCAACTGTAGAGGGGCAGACCAAGCATAAGAGTCAAGTAACGACAAGCCGGACAACACTTGATGCCACTATGTAACGGGCCGGCCGACAAACCGGCAAAAAGAGAGCATCTCTGAGCAGTCCACATTCTAAGGAAACGCATATCTATCACTGCCACTCCAAGAGACCATTTTCGTGGCAGTAAGTACATTGCAGTACAATGCCGGATTCTTTTCACTTCTGTTTTGGCACTGGCGGAAATTGTTTAATAAATTCTGCGTATTGAAGGGGACGCACCGGTTGCCGGTCATATATGACAGTTATGACTGGAAGCATTGCGAAGCAGTTGGTCGGGGGTCATTGGCCCGATCAAAATTTTTGAAATTTATTACCGTGTGTGTGTGTGCGAAAAACGCATATTAATAACCACATTTACCACTGTCATATGATTACTCTACTTCTGCGAACGCTCACGAGTCAAAATTAATTTGCAACTTGATATTGATACGAACCGCCAACACGTCAGTTGAAAGCTCTTGTCCCGCGCTTCCCAATGACTCTGGTATTAGACATGCCAACTGAGCTTTCAGACAGCGCATTCCAATCTGACGTGATCGCAAGTAGTAAACTTGGTTGCAAACTGGGAGGATTTTGACACTTGAATGTACTGGGGTGATAATGGCACCTTGCCTGGACCAGGCAGCTACATAATTATTACAGACTTACCATCAACTCAGTGTGTGTCTGTCTGGTTAGTACATATCAGTGTATACACTATGTACAGATGGAAGAGAAAGGGTATTGTGCTATGAAATAGATTTCAGAGAGAAAAGAATTCAATCTCATACTTGGGACAATACTGCCAAATAGAGAAATAGAGTAAAAGGAAATAAGTGTGTCTGTGTGTATCAGCCAGTATCTGCGTTTGTGAGGCATGTGTTGCTAAGCAACGCAGACCGCTTGAGATTAAGGTGTGTAAGGGTGGTAGTTGGAGAGAGGGAGAGGGAGAGAGGAAGAGCGAGAGAGAACAACACAAGATCCAATCTTGATATACCGCTTTCTCGTCAGATATTCTGTCTATATACGTGCTTTGTGTTTCTATATACGTGCTTTTGTGTGTCTATATATGTATACTGTGTTTGTATGTCTTTATCACACACATTGGGAGCAATACTGTCTCAGACCGTTAAAAGAAAAACCAAAAAAAAAAAAAAAATTCGCGACGAAACCTCGCGTCTGCTGCGCCCAAAAAGAAAGAAAAAAAGTTAACGCGTTTCGCGGTGACTCAAGTCCGCTAAATGCGGCGCCAGGTCCGAGAGCGCGCTGACTCCGTGCGTTGTTCTTTTCTTGGCATCTGTCCGCAAATTGCGCGATGCCCTGCCCCCCCACCCCCCACCGGGGGAAAAGTTGAACGGAAAAATCGGAACAGATCCGGGGAAGAAGCAGAAAAAGAGGGAGAGGAGGATGAGGAGAAGAGAAAGATGGGGAGGCACCAAGTGTGGATGTTGCTGTAACAAACCTTACCGGGCTCAGCTTGACCCGCAAACACCGGCCGAGTCACCCAAAGGCCCGCAAACATCGGCCCATTCACCCAGTGTGCGTTCATGCACACGTGTGAAAAACACGCAACGTAACGTACGTGTGTGTGTGTCTGTCTGTGCGAGAGCGTCTTGTCGCGAAGTTGACCGTGCGAGCGAATCATGCCCCTGCCGCACATACATTACATTACATTACGTTACGTTACTTTATATACATACATGCAATGCAATGCATGTATTGCATTGCATGCATGCATGCATTGCAATGCAGTGTAATGCATGCATGCAATGCAATGTAATGCATGCATGCAATGCATGCATACATGCATACAGACAGACAGACAGACATTACATACATATATTACATACATTACATGGATTACATACATTACATACACACATGCATACATACATTCATACCATTACTGGGGGGTCCAGGACGTGGGTTGGAAACGACGCTCCCTGCACATAAATTATATTTTTATGTGTAATGTTACAAATACATAGATGACACACATTACATACTTACATACACACACATACATGCAAGATCTGTACCCGCTGTTCTTTTGCGCAGAGCCGCGGCTGGCCGAACGTGGTGTACCCTGCAAAGAACATATCATTATTGTCGATAGAAAGAGAATATTGTATGCAAATACATGCATGCATGTACAGAAGTTATTCGGCTCGCCGAACGGGGTGCACCCTGCAGATAAATCATTATATTAATTTTATATATACATCATATGTAGCTGTCTTTTTGATCAATGAATCCATGAATCAATCGATCGATTCGATCAATCAATCGATCAATCAATGAATCAATGAATCAATCAATCTTCTCGCTCCGTCTGACCCTTCTTGGTGTGAACCTCTGTCCGCTGGCTGGTCTCCGCTTGTCTGCACTCCCTACAGAATCAGTAGACAAACAAATAACAAATATATCAACGAATCACTAAAAATATAAGTACACAGATAGATAAATAGAGATGTTTGGTCTATCAGCTCTGCATATCCGAAAACATAGGCATCCATTAGATAGATAGATAGATAGAAACTTAGAGAGAGAGAGAGAGAGAGAGAGAGAGAGAGAGCGAGCGAGAGTGTGTGTGTGTGTGTGTGTGAGAGAGAGAGAGAGAGAGAGAGAGAGAAAGAAAGATAGAAAGAGAGAAGAGAAGCAAGAACCAAAGTTGGGGAAGGCGGGTCCCCCGGTCTTAGCAAAGGGACTCTTAGGAGATAACTAAGCAAGCAAACAAACACAATATTGCTTGATATTAGAAATTGCATGATGATCGGTGGGCAGGGGAGGAATTAGACGTGTTGATCGGTGGTAAAGAAAGAGGTGGAGCAAGAAGAAGAGGAGGAAGAGGAGGAAAATGTATGCAGGAAGGGGGAGAAAAGAGGTAGTAGTAGTAGTAGCAGCAGCAGCAGTAGTAGTAGCAGCAGCAGTAGTAGTAGTAGTAGTAGCAGCAGCAGCAGCAGTAGTAGTAGTAGTAGTAGTAGTGGTAGTAGTAGTAGCAGGAGTAGCAGCAGCAGTAGTAGTAGTAGTAGTAGTAGCAGTAGCAGCAGCAGCAGTAGTAGTAGTAGTAGCAGCAGCAGCAGCAGCAGTAGTAGTAGTAGTAGTAGTAGTAGTAGTAGTAGTAGTAGTAGTAGTAGTAGTAGTAGTAGTAGTAGTAATAGTAATAGTAGAGTAGTAGTAGTAGTAGTAGTAAGTAGTAAGTAGTAGTAGTAGTAGTAGTGGAAGTAGCAGCAGCAGCAGCAGCAGCAGTAGTAGTAGTAGTAGTAGTAGTAAGTAGTAAGTAGTAAGTAGTAGTAAGTAGTAAGTAGCAAGTAGTAAAGTAAAGTAGTAAGTAGTAGTAGAAGTAGTGGTAGCAGCAGCAGCAGCAGCAGTAGTAGTAGTAGTAGTAGTAGTAGTAGTTAGTAGTTAGTAGTAGTAGTAGTAGTTAGTAGTTAGTAGTAGTAGTAGCGGTAGGTGGAAAGGTGGCAGTTACCTGCAGGTGTTCGGAGCTCTCCTGAAAGCTGCGGTCATAGTCAATGCCCATGGCCGGCGATCGACCCTTCTTGCCTGACCACAAGAAGAAAAGAGGGAGGACGAGGAGGAGGAGAAGGACGAACGAAGAGCTAGTTAGACATGTCTGCAAGCTATGGTCATAGTCAATGCCTATAGCCGGTGAACGACCCCTTTTAGCCTGTGCAGAGGAAGGAAAGAGGGAGAAGGAGGAGGAGATGGAGAAGGAAACGAAGAGCTAGTTAGACATGTCTGCAAGCTATGGTCATAGTCAATGCCCATGACCGGTGAACGACCCCTTCTTGCCTGTGCCATGGAAGCAAAAGGAGGGCGAGGACAAGGACGGGTAGGAAGAACGAGGAGGAGAAGGAGAAAAAGAGGCAATTAAAGATGTCTTTATGTCTGAAAGTAGTCGAGACGTATGTTTGCATGTCTGTCTTCATGTATCTGTTGTATGTGTGCCAGCATTGACAGCCGGACATGTCTGTTATGTCTGCAAGCAGTTGTGACAGACATGAGCAGACGTGCACACGCATCATGATCTAGCCGTGGTAAATTCCCTGCCGGGCCTGGATTTGGACACGACAGGGACTCAAATGCACGGCAGTTACTACTACTACTACTACCATTTCTACTCCTTCTTCCTCTGTTTTTATTTGTATCAGTGGAGGGAAAACAGGGGAATCTCGAGAAGGAGGTAAGGGGAGATGACTTCACCGGTTGGCCGGTGGTAAAGGGAGAAATTTTGGACAGGTTGATCGGTGGTGTGGAAAGAAAATATTACACGGGTTTATCGGTGGTAATGAGGGAAGACATATTACACAGGTTGATCGGTGAAATAATTACACTGGTTATCGGTGGTAAAGGGTGTTTGGGTGGTGGGGAGAGAAATTTCGACGGGTTGATCGGTGACCTGAGGAGTCAGGGTGAGGTTTAGAGGAGGAGTTGGGTCGAGAGCCGTCCCATTTCAGCCCATCGTCACCTGAAAAGATCAGTGTCACACAGTGAGTTGGTGAGGTGCGTCACTTGAAAATGGCTAAGTAGTACTTGAAGGAGGGCCCTTCAAGTCCAACTTGTAAAAATGTAAATGTAAATGTAATGTAACGTAACGTAATGTAATGTAATGTAATGCAATATAAAGTAATGTAATGTAATGAAATTTATTATGTTACATATGTATGTATGTACGCACCATAGTGGTCTGAGTAGCGGTTGCTGTTGCGAGGCGTAATATAATGTAATATGATGCAATATAATGTAATGTCATGTAATGTATTATGTTACATATGTATGTATGTACGCACCATAGAGGTCTGAGTAGCGGTTGCTGTTGCGTGGCATAGTGTTATGTAATATGATGCAATATAATGTAATGTAATGTATTATGTGACGTATGTATGTATGTAGGCACCGTAGCGGTCTGAGTAGCGGTTGCTCTTGCGAGGCGTAATGTAATGTGATGTAACGTAACGTAACGTATGTATGTATGTACGCACCGCAGCGGTTGCTGTTGCGAGGCGTAATGTAATGTGATGTAACGTAACGTAACGTATGTATGTATGTACGCACCATAGCGGTCTGAGTAGCGGTTGCTGTTGCGAGGCGTAATGTAATGTGATGTAATGTAACGTAACGTATGTATGTATGTACGCACCATAGCGGTCTGAGTAGCGGTTGCTGTTGCGAGGCGTAATGCAATGTAATGTAATGTAACGTAACGTACCGTATGTATGTATGTACGCACTGTAGCGGTTGCTGTTGCGAGGCGTAATGTAATGTAATGTGATGTAATGTAACGTAACGTATGTATGTATGTACGCACCATAACGGTCTGAATAGCGGTTGCTGTTGCGAGGCGTAATGTAATGTAACGTAACGTATGTATGTATGTACGCACCATCTGAGTAGCGGTTGCTGTTGCGAGGCGTAATGTAATGTAATGTAAAGTAACGTATGTATGTATGTACGCACCGTAACGGTCTGAATAGCGGTTGCTGTTGCGAGGCGTGGTCCAGGAGTGCTGATCTACATACATACATACAGACAGACAGACAGACATACGTATATACACACATAAATTACATACATACATACATACATTGATTGCACACATACATCACATGTATACATACATACCGGTGCGGTGGTTGGGTGTTTTGGGTGTGCTACGGCGCAGGGCCGAGGCGGGACGGCCTACGTTCATACATTTACATTTACATTACCATTACAATTACCATTCCATTCCAGTACATTACATTACATTACATTAGATATATTAAATTGCATTAGAAATTTTACATTACATTACATGCATAACATAACATAGCATAGCATTAGATTAGATTACATTACATACATACATACATACCGGGCAAGTCCTCGTTGCCGGGCGGCACTGGAGATTCGAACTACGTAGGTAGGTAGGTAGGTAGGTTAGGTAGTTAGTCAGATAGATAGATAGATAGATAGAGCAGTTTATTCTGAGTGAGGGTGATTTGATCAGCCTTGGGGTAACACACCGATTTAACTATCTACCTACCTACCTACCTATCTCTCTCTCTCTCTCTCTATATATATATATGTATATATATATCCTTCGTTGAGGAGATTTGATCAGCGTGGTGGGTTAGATATAGTAAATAGATAGATATATTCAGTTTATATCATCAGTGAGCGTGATTGTTCATTCATACATGCATACATAGATACATGGTGGTCAACAGATAGATACAGATAGATATAGATCAGTTTATATCAATAAGCGTGATTGTTCATTCATACATGCATACATACATAGTGGTCTATAGATAGATATAGATAGATATAGATCAGTTTATATCATCAGTGAGCGTGATTGTTCATTCATACATGCATACATACATAGATACACGGTGGTCAATAGATAGATATAGATAGATATAGATCAGTTGATCATTAGTGAGCGTGGATTGTTCATACATACATAGACATCGATTGACCGCCTTGGGCGTCTGTTCCATCTTCCGCAGGTAGAAAAACTTTGATTGTTCATACAGACATACAAACTTGCATATGTACATACATTCATACATACATGTAAAACATACATATATACGTACATACATACATATAAAACATACATACGTAGACACCCATGTACCTCTTTGGGCATCTGTCCGATCTTGCGCAGGTAGGAAAACTTAGTCAGCTGCAGACATGCAAACATGCACACACACATACATACATACATACACACACACACACACGCATACATACATTACATTTACATTTACATTAAGATTACATTACATTACATACATTACATGCATACATACATTACATACATACAATACATACCACGTGAACGCCCACGTAATCAAGCATGTTGATTTCCTTCTGTGTGTGCTGTAACTGCTTGGCCAACTTCATACCCTCCTAGTATATGTGTATGTATGTTAATGTATGTTATGTATGTATGTATGTGCTGTAACTTCATACCCTCCTAGTATATGTATCTATGTTAATGTATGTTATGTATGTATGTCTGTGTGTGCTGTAACTTCATACCCTCCTAGTATATGTATGTATGTTAATGTATGTTATGTATGTATGTGTGTGCTGTAACTGCTTGACCAACTTCATACCCTCCTAGTATATGTATGTATGTATGTTAATGTATGTTATGTATGTGCTGCAACTGCTTGGCCAACTTCATACCCTCTTAGTATATGTATGTATGTATGTGTGTGCTGTAACTGCTTGGCCAACTTCATACCCTCCTAGTATATGTATGTATGTATGTTAATGTATGTTATGTATGTATGTGCTGTAACTGCTTGGCCAACTTCATACCCTGATAGTATATGTATGTATGTTAATGTATGTTATGTATGTAGGTCTGTGTCCTGTAACTGCTTGGCCAACTTCATACCCTGATAGTATATGTATGTATGTTAATGTATGTTACGTATGTAGGTCTGTGTGTGCTGTAACTGCTTGGCCAACTTCATACCCTCCTAGTATATGTATGTATGTATGCATGTCATGACTCACTCACTGTACCTTAATCTCATCGCGGATGACTAGCTGTGTCAGGTACTCAATCAATGCCTCACCCCCTAACTCCTTTTGGAACAACACACTGCTTTCGTCCTCATCCGCCTCCCCTGCCACAGATAGAAAGATATAGAGCATAGATAGATCATCCATCCAGCTACCCCCCCCCCCCCCCAAGTCTCTCTCTCTACTGACTTGGGCTCATGAAAGTCTTCGACGCTCTCTCTCTCTCTCTGTGTACTGACTTGGGCTCATGAGAGTCTTGGGCGCCTCGTTCTCGCTGTCTTTCTCCGCCTTCTGAACACTGTCCTCGTTCTCCTTGCGACTCACGTCCAGCGGAGACAAAGGCGACTTACCACCCTCCAGACCGCCCTACACGGATGGGAAGGAGGAGGAGAAGGAGGAGGAGGAGAAGAAGAAGAGGAAGAGAAGGAGGGGGAGGAGGAAGAAGAAGCAGAAGCAGAAGAAGAAGAAGAAGAAGAAGAAGAAGAAGAAGAAGAAGAAGAAGCAGAAAAAGCAGCAGAAGAAGCAGTAAGTGTGTTATGTATGTATGTTATGCATGAATGTCGTATATGTTATGATCTCCAGCGGAGACAAAGGCGACTTACTCCCCTCCAGACCGCCCTACACGTGATAATTAAGGCCCGTTCTACACCACCCAGATTTCCGGGTTCTGGATGTAAAAGTGGCACCACAGGGCCAAGCTTTTCAGGAAGCAGACCTCAGAAAGTGGCACCAGAAGCCGGGTTCTGGGTGTGAAAGTGACACCGGCCAGGCTTTTCAGGAAGCAAACCCAGAAAGTGGCACCAGAAACCCGGAATTCTGGGTGGTGTAGAACGAACCTCGCGAGAAGGTGAGAAAGAGAGAGAGAGAGGGGGGGGGGGGGGGGGGGGGGGGGGGGGGGGGGGGGGCAGCTCCTTCCTCACGCAAGCAAGACGGATCCTTCCTTCTTTCATTCTTCCCTCCCTCCCTCCTTTCCGGCCAAGGAGGCACTGCGATCACCTCGCGAGAAGGTGAGAAAGAAAGAAAGGAGGGAGGGAGGGAGGGAAGATACACTAAGGAGGAGTGCGATCGCCTCGCGGGGAGAAGGTGAGAAAGAAAGAGGGGGGGGGGGGGGGGGAATCAAAGATACAAAGTAAAAAGACAGAAAATAAAGAAGAAAATAAAGTAATGAAAGAAGGAAGGATCCGTCTTGCTTGCGTGAGGAAGGAGATGCCTCTCTCTCTCTCTCTCCGTCTCGTCCTGTCTTTTCTGCCTGCCTATGCCTACCTACCTGCTGCGTACATACATGCATACATACCTTATATAACCTACATGCGCGTAGGGCGGTCTTGAGGGGTGGTGTTGTTGTTGTTATTATTATTATTATTATTATTATTATTAGTCGCCGCTGTCTCTGCTGGAGATCATAACATACATGACATTCATGCAATATAACATACATAACATAACATACTCACTGAGAGGATCGCACTGCCTCCTTTGCATTTTCCCTCCCTCACTCCCTCCTTTTCTCTCTCTCTCTCTCTCTTTCTCACCTTCTCGCGAGGTGATCGCACTGCCTCCTTGGTGCATTTTCCCTCCCTCACTCCCTCCTTTTCTCTCCCTCTCTCTTTCTCACCTTCTCGCGAGGTGATCTCACTACCTCCTTGCCCGCCTCGCGGTCCGAACGAGGTGAACGCACTCCCTCCTTCACCATCTCGATAGGTAGGGTGGTAGGTAAATAGATAGATAGATAGATGGATAAGATAGATAGATAGATAGATGGATAGATAGATAGATAGATGGATGGATAAGATAGATAGATAGGGAAGGTCTTGTTGCTGGTTCTTGTTGTTGTGTGTGTGTATGTGTGTGTGTGTGTGAGAGAGAGAGAGAGAGAGAGAGAGAGAGAAGAGAGAGAGAGAGAGAGAGAGAGAGAGAGAGGAGGACTAACCTCTTCTTCGTTTTCGAAAGAGCCTTGAAGGACGCTTCCCTGTCCATGCTGCAGAGAGAGAGAGAGAGAGAGAGAGAGAGAGAGAGAGAGACAGACAGACACACCGACAGAGAGAGAGAGAGAGAGATATGTGTGTATGCATGTAATATATAATACATGTGTGTATGTTTGTATATTCTTATGTATGTGTGCATCCTGTTAACACAAGCTAGAACAGCCTTGCTGCGCTTTTGGTTGAGAGATTGAATATGTACAATACATACATCTATTTATGCATGTTCCTTGTGTACGTGTGCGTGCTGTTACCATAAGCCGGAATAGCTTGATCGAATATATACAATACATACATATATGTATGCATGTTCTTGTGTATGTGTGCGTGCTAAGCTGGAATAGCTTGATTGAATGTATACAATACATACATGCATGTATGCATGTTGCTTGTGTTCGTGTGCGTGCTGTTACCATAAGCTGAGACAGCTTGATTGAATATATACAATACATACATGTATGTATGCATGTTCTTGTGTATGTGTGCGTGCTAAGCTGGAATAATAGCTTGATTGAATATATACAATACATACATGTATGTATGCATGTTCCTTGTGTATGTGTGCGTGCGTTGAATATATACAATCTACATGTATTCATGTATGTATGCATGTTGCTTCAAGTTGTGTATGTGTGCGTGGTGTAACCGTAAGCTGGAACTACATACAATACATACATGTATGTATGCATGTTGCTTGTGTATGTGTGCGTGCTGTTACCATCAGCTGGAATAGCTTGCTGCGCTTCTGGTTGAAGGATTGGATCATCGTGACAGCCTTCTTGGCCCCTAGAGTAGATAGGTAGGTAGGTGGG
Organism: Paulinella micropora; assembly: GCA_019918135.1. Taxonomy (NCBI): domain Eukaryota; phylum Cercozoa; class Imbricatea; order Euglyphida; family Paulinellidae; genus Paulinella; species Paulinella micropora. The sequence goes on from WBZZ01000548.1 coordinate 99,638, forward strand.
TAGTAAGCTAGGTAGCTACGTGGTTGGTATGCAGGCAGGTAGGAAGGTAGGTAGATAGATAGATAAGATAGATAAGTAGGTATATAGATAACATATTAATATGTTTTACTACCTTCGAGCTTGGCGTACTCGATCAAGGAGGTAGGTAGGTAAGGTAGATAAGGTAGGTAGGTAGGTAGGTAGGTAGATAGAATGCATATGAAACATGTACCTTGCTTGGTGTACTCGATCAAGCAGGTAGGTAGGTAAGGTAGATAAGGTAGGTAGGTAGGTAGAATGCATATGAAGCATGTACCTTGCTTGGTATACTCGATCAAGCAGGTAGGTAGGTAGGTAGGTAGTTAGTTAGTACCTTCGAGCTTGGCGTACTCGATCAAGCAGGTAGGTCAGGTAGGTAGGTAGATAGATAGGTAGGTAGTTAGTTAGTACCTTCGAGCTTGGCGCACTCGATCAAGCAGGTAGGTCAGGTAGGTAGGTAGATAGATAGGTAGGTAGGTAGTTAGTACCTTCGTACTCGATCAAGCAGGTAGGTCAGGTAGGTAGGTAGATAGATAGATAGATAGGTAGGTAGGTAGTACCTTCGAGCTTGGCGTATTCGATCAAGCAGGTAGGTCAGGTAGGTAGGTAGGTAGGTAGTACCTTCGAGCTTGGCGTATTCGATCAAGCATGTCCTGACTTCGGAGTTGGGGTCCACAGGTAGGCTATCGTGGGCGTTGATCGGATCTGGGGAGGGAGGGAGAGGGGGAGGGAGGGAGAGGGAGTGTGTGTGTGTGTATGTGTGTGTGTGTGAGAGAGAGAGAGAGAGAGTATGTGACACTGCCGAACTTTGCGAATTCTTCTTCTTCTTCTTCTCCTCCTACATCTTCTCCTCCTTCTATTTAATCCACTTCTGTATCTATCTGCCTGCATGTGTTTGTGTATTATGAAAGGTATGACTGATACTTGGCTCGCCGACCCGGCTACATTTAGTCACATACAGGACCCTGCCGAACTGTGCGAATTCTCCTTCTTCTCCTTCTATTTAATCCACTTCTGTATCTATCTGCCTGGCATGTATTTGTGTATTATGATAGGGAAGAAGAAGAAGAAGAAGAAGAAGAAGAAGAAGAAGAGGAATAGGAATATGTCTGATACTTGGTTCGCCGATCCGGCTACACTTAGTCACATACAGGACCCTACCGAACTTTGCGAATTCTCCTCCTCCTCCTACATCTTCTCCTCCTTCTATTTAATCCACTTCTGCATCTACCTGCCTGCATGTATTGGTGTATTATGATAGGTATGACTGATACTTGGTTCGCCGATCCGGCTACATTTAGTCACATACAGGACCCTGCCGAACTTGGCGAACCGCTTCCGAATTGTCTGAACACACACGCGCGAATGCGTAGATCAACGATACATAGATATATGCGCGCATGCAGGCAGATAGATACAGAAGTGCGTTGAATAGAAGGAGGAGATGGAGAGGAGGAGGAGAAGGAGGAAGAGGAAGAAGAAGAAGAAGAAGAAGAGGAAGAAGAAGATAGATAGATAGCTAGCTAGCTAGATAGAAAGAAAAAAAGAGACAGACCGATGAACAAATAGATAGAGGGACAGACAAACGGATAGATACAAGGTAGGTAGGTCGGAAGAAGTAAATAGACAGACAAAAAGATAGAGAGATAGCGAGATAGTATAGGTCAAAAAGAGAAAGATGAAGAGATAAAAAACCTTGATCGTGGAGCCAGCTGGTAACCTATCCACGTATATTGTCCGCATCGCCACCATGCGCGGGTTTTTTGAGGGCAGCGGTGTGACACGACGCACCGCAGTGCAAGTTTCATTCATCTGACCAGTCCGACAACACACACACACACACACACGGAGATGTGATATTTGAGTTGTTTTGTGTCAAACATTGGACGGTTTTTTGTTGTTGTTGTTGTTCCTTATGCAGTCATCTGACCATAATAGCGCGCGCGCGCTCTCTCTCTCTCAAACACACACACAACACGCAAGCATTTAACAACAACAGCAAGAAAAAGAAGAGGAAACGGAGGACGATGATGATGATGGAGGAGGAGGAGGAGGAGGAGAAGAAGAAAGAAGAAGAAGGAGAGGAGAAGGAGAAGAAGAAGAACACACCTCCACTTTACGAGACTGGCGCAGCGTCAGAATCAACAAGCGCGGGTCCTAAACAATATATGTATGTATTTACATTCCACTTCTCCCCTCCCCCAATAAAAAGGGGGGGGGGGGGGGGAGGTTATCTCGAAAATTTGAATGCATCTGGTCCAGAGAGAGAGAGAGAGAGAGCAGAGAGAGAGAGAGAGAGAGCAGAGAGAGAGAGAGAGAGAGCAGAGAGAGCGAGAGAGCAGAGAGAGAGAGAGACCGTGGTGATGACGTGGATGCGCTCCAACGAAGCAACATAGGCTAGAGGGACCCCTGTGCAGAGATGGTATGAGAGCAACATGGAATGTCAACCCCTTACCCTGTCACACGACCGTTTCCGACCGCAAAAAGAACGGATTTCTCCGAGTGTTGCGGACCCCCGACAGGACAAGGGTTTAGGGGGGGGGGGGGGGGAGGGGGAAGGCAAGGAGCCGGAAGAGTACGAAGGAAGGATGAAGGAATCAAAGAAGGCATGGGAAAAAATAAGAAAGATCTAAGAAAGGAAGGTTGAAATGAAGGAAGGGAAAAGGACTACGAGAAGCCAAGGAAGAAATAGGAATCCAAGGAGAAGAATAAGAAGCAGTAGTAGCAGTAGTAGCGGTAATAGTAGTAGTAGTAGTAGCAGTAGTAGTAGTAGTAGTAGTAGTAGTAGTAGAAGTAGTAGTAGAAGTAGTAGTAGAAGTAGTAGAGAAGAAAGAAAGAAGACAAG
>WBZZ01000548.1:145000-147500 GCA_019918135.1 Paulinella micropora
TGCTTCCATGTCCAGCAAAGCGAGTGCTCTTTTCTCTTCAGCTGTGAACACCTGCGACTCCTTGCGTATCCTGATTGCGGTCATCTTGCGGTGACGACTTCCGCTCATAGCATACCCAGCTGATTCGTAATCCTCGATCTCCTGACTCGTCAAGCCGATTTCACCTCGTCGAGGAATTCTCATCCCTGCCTGGACGTACTGTGCTATTGCATGACATTCCCCTGGCATCAGTGCAATTCCGCTAGTTCCGTAGTCTTTTTGGCTGATAGCATGTGCTTTTGATGGGGGGAGCGGACCAAACGGTTCTTCGTCTTCACCTACCATGGCACGGTTCGTTTGATTGCTTTCCTGGCTTGACACAAAAAGAGTAATCGTCAAAATCCTCAGAAAACATTATTCTGATTTAGTACGAAGTCGGAGGAGGAAAGTTGTGTCTTCGACAAGTTGTGTTGGGTGAAAAGGGACAGGATGTTCGACAGATTTTGCGGTCACATCAACAAAAAAGATCGGCCGGGCCGATTGGTAAAATTGTTGACTGTCATTACAGTTAAGCATGTCATGAGTTGCGTTTCGAGTGGTTGCTATTTATTTTTTTTTTAATTTTTTTAATTTTATTATTATTATTATTATTATTATTATTATTATTATTATTATTATTATTATTATTATTATTATTATTATTATTATTATTATTATTATTATTATTATTATTATTATTATTATTATGGACACCGTGATAGCCCAGTGGTCAAGTTCTACCATCTGGGCCCTGTCGCCAGTTCGATTCCCGTCGGTGCCACCAGTATTTTCATTGAACATACCGATCCGTCTGGACCAGTATTTTCATTGAACATACCGGCCCGTCTGGAAGTGTTGGAACTGCCCTTGCGGGGGTGTCATTAGAGCTTATCGTCAATTCTTCGTACTCCCCTCACGGGTGAGACGATGGAGGCGCATGTGCAGAAATGCATCAGCCATTGACAGAGAAGCACTATTATTATTATTATTATTATTATTATTATTATTATTATTATTATTATTATTATTATTATTATTATTATTATTTATTATTATTATTATTATTATTATTATTATTATTATTATTATTATTATTATTATTATTATTATTATTATTATTATTATTATTATTATTATTATTTATTATTATTATTATTATTATTATTATTATTATTATTATTATTATTATTATTATTATTATTATTATTATTATTATTATTATTATTATTATTTGCCACCAGTATTTTCACTGACACCGTGATAGCACAGTGGTCAAGTTCTACCATCTGGGCCCTGTCGCCAGTTCGATTCCCGTCGGTGCCACCAGTATTTTCATTGAACATACCGGTCTATTTCTGGACCAGTATTTTCATTGAACATACCGGCCAGTCTGGAATTGGAACTGCCCTTGCGGGGGTGTCATTAAAGCTTATCGTCAATTCTTCGTACTCCCCTCACGGGTGAGACGATGGAGGCGCATGTGCAGAAATACATCAGCCATTGACAGAGAAGCACTATTATTATTATTATTATTATTATTATTATTATTATTATTATTATTATTATTATTATTATTATTATTATTATTATTATTATTATTATTATTATTATTATTATTATTATTATTATTATTATATGGACACCGTGATAGCCCAGTGGTCAAGTTCTACCATCTGAGCCCTGTCGCCAGTTCGATTCCCGTCGGTGCCACCAGTATTTTCATTGAACATACCGGTCTATTTCTGGACCAGTATTTTCATTGAACATACCGGCCCGTCTGGAAGTGTTGGAACTGCCCTTGCGGGGGTGTCATTAGAGCTTATCGTCAATTCTTCGTACTCCCCTCACGGGTGAGACGATGGAGGCGCATGTGCAGAAATGCATCAGCCATTGACAGAGAAACACTATTATTATTATTATTATTATTATTATTATTATTATTATTATTATTATTATTATTATTATTATTATTATTATTATTATTATTATTATTATTATTATTATTATTATTATTATTATTATTATTATTATTATTATTATTATTATTATTGGACACCGTGATAGCCCAGTGGTCAAGTTCTACCATTTGGGCCCTGTCGCCAGTTCGATTCCCGTCGGTGCCACCAGTATTTTCATTGAACATACCGGTCCGTCTGGACCAGTATTTTCATTGAACATACCGGTCCGTCTGGAAGTGTTGGAACTGCCCTTGCGGGGGTGTCATTAGAGCCTATCGTCAATTCTTCGTACTCCCCTCACGGGTGAGACGATGGAGGCGCATGTGCAGAAATGCATCAGCCATTGACAGAGAAGCACTATTATTATTATTATTATCATTATTGTATTATTATAATTTTTAAGACTTTTTAGCTACTTTTTGTAAACATTTCAAACCCTTATCTTTGTTGTATCTTTCTTCAGTGTTTATCTGTTTGTATGTATCTTTGTATCTTTGTATCTTGTATCTTTGATCTTTGTATCT
>WBZZ01000548.1:177500-180000 GCA_019918135.1 Paulinella micropora
GTTGTAGATCCATTGAGTCCCTGATAGCGCCTTCGGCCTCCGCAGTCCAGTCGGATTTGACTTGAGATGCGATGACAGGAAATCGCTTCTCCGGTAGAACACGCAGCCGCCCATAGAACTTCAGTTGCGCCGCCCGCCGCAAACGCTCCGCACTCAAAGAGCGCGCCAGAAAGAGTGTAATCCACTTGCTTGTCTTAGGGCTGATGCCGAGAATCATCCTCATGGGGCGCAGCATTGCTGCCTCCAGCTTGGTGAGCTGCGATACGGGGGCACGCCAGACATCGAAGGCGTACTTCAGCTTGGCCCCCACAAGTTGATTCCAGCACATGAGACGATACCTAGCTTGTATCTCACCTGCACACCACAAAGAGTACCAACCTGCGGTGGCGACTTCAGTGACACGCGTAGCCCGCAGGGCCTGCTCCTTCCACTTCAGGTCGTCGGTGATAACCACTCCCAGGTACTTGTACTGACTGGTGACACAAAGCTTCTGGCCGCGAAACCACACCACGGGCTCACCTCGCTCCCTGATACTTGGTCGTTTCGCCTTGCTCGACGTGTAAATGGGCATGATTTCCGTCTTGCCGGGCTTCAAGTTGACTTCCAGCCGGTAATCTTCCGCGAACTTGGCCACAACATTGACCATCTTCTGGAGCTCGGTGCGACTGTGAGCGATGAGGGCCACGTCGTCCGCGTATAGAAGTGCCTTGATGTCGTTCAGCCGCTTCACATCCGTGATCTTGAGGGCACTCGCCAGCCGATCACACAGCTCATCCATAAAGACGTTGAAGAGTGTAGGAGAGAGAGGGGACCCCTGTTGGACGCCTACACCCTCCAGTACTTCGGGGGTGAGTGCTCCATCAACTAGCACTTGCGACGAAGTCTGCTCGTAGCACCTGCGTAGCGTGCGCCAGAACTTGCCCCTTACACCCAGCTTCCAGAGCCTCTCAAATAGGCCATCTCTCCAAACAGACGGGAAAGCCTTGCGTAGATCGACGAACAGGACATACGACTCCCGCTTCTGCTGCTGACGCCCCTTCAACCTCTGCCAAAGGGTAAAGACCTGATCCGTAGTGCGACGCCCCGGGCGGAAGCCTCCCTGCTCTGGACGTAGCTTATCCGGGCCATCCACGAAGAGCGTTAGACGAGTAGCTAATAAGGACAGATACAGCTTACCAAGGCAACTAATAATCGAGATATCCCTCCAGTTGTCAGGATCCGTAGGATCCCCACCCTTGGGGATATTGACGATGATTCCCTTGCCCCAAGCTTTTGGAGTCCTCTCGGCTTCTCGAATCCAGTTGAAGTACTGCGTTAAGTAGCCATTGATGTAGGCGCCGCCATACTTGAGCATCTCGTTCTTCACTTTGTCCTCGCCACAAGCTTTGTGGTTATTCAGGGCACGTTGCCTTGCAAGGACCTCCTCTTGCGTGAACGGCTTGTCCAGCTCTTCGCAAGTGTCTTCACCTACTTCGTGCTCCTTCATAGCCCGGGCCACCTCATCTCTGAAGCGATCGTTCCAGTGGAACTGCCGCTTAGCTTCGGCTTCCTCCCACTCCAGCGAGCCTGCTTCTGCACAGCACTCCACCACAACAGCCGCACTTGCCGGATTTTCCCGTGGCTTCACCGAATTTTTCCGAAATTCTTCCCACCGAGCGACCTTTTCCGGCAGCGTACACGCCAGTGAGCCATCCTCCCTTTGCACCGGCGCGGAGACCTTCGTTCTGCGTGCCCCGCCAAGCCGCTTCGCGAGTAGCCAAAAGCGCTTTGAGGATTGCTCGCGTTGACATTTGACCGCTTCTTCCTGCACTTGCTTGAAGGAGGCGGACTTCTTGGCCCGAGTTGCCTTCCGAATTTGCTTGCGGAGCCGTAGCCAATTCAGACGGGCTTCCGCATTCGATTCATCCCTCCTGTATGCTGCGTAGGCCTCCCGGCGCTGCTGAATGAGCTCCTTTAGCTCCCCGTCGAACCAATTGTTGGTGAAACGGGGTCGTATACATCTGGAGCCAAGGACCCGGTGCGCCGCCATTCGGAAGGACTGCGCCACTCGCTCGGTGACGTCATCTACCACCCGTTGGCTGTCGGCACCACCCGATAGGTCAAGCTCAGGCAGCTGATGCACTCCAAGCTTCTGTAGGCAATGCTGGAATACGTCATCGAACTTGTCGCGTAGATAATCCAGCGCTTGCTTCGCAGCGTGATCATTACCCGAGACACCAGCACCAATAAGCTTATCAACACGAAAGGACCTGTAAGGTTTCGCAGCCCGCTTTGGTCGGCGCTGGCCGCTCCACGTCAGTTCGGCCCATACTGCCTTGTGGTCCGTATCAAGATCATCTTCGCATACTCCGAACTTTGCTCCAGATGCCAAGCCAGGCGACGCGCAGATGTAATCGAGGAGGTGCTTGCCTGTGCCCATGCCGCGCTGCTCACGCCGGGACCACCAGTAGGACCCTTCCACTGGGCACGAGAAGCCGCTCAGATTTCGCAGGCCCGTAGC
>WBZZ01000548.1:187500-190000 GCA_019918135.1 Paulinella micropora
GACGTCACCGAATGTGCAAGTGCATACACCAAGCGCGGTTGCTAGAGCTGCCTCGAAACCCCACCCATAACAATCTGGTGTCTGCTGGGTCCTGGGCTATCAACCAGCATATGCGGAGTTTAAGATCTTTTACGCGCGCAACGACCCTCCTCCCCAGCATCTACCACCAAAGGGCCATGAGTTGGCGTCACAGTTTAACGCCTTGAGGCCATTGGGCTGTAATAATAATAATAATAATAATAATAATAATAATAATGATAATAGTGCTTCTCTGTCAATGGCTGATGCATTTCTGCACATGCGCCTCCATCGTCTCACCCGTGAGGGGAGTACGAAGAATTGACGATAAGCTCTAATGACACCCCCGCAAGGGCAGTTCCAACACTTCCAGACGGGCCGGTATGTTCAATGAAAATACTGGTCCAGAAATAGACCGGTATGTTCAATGAAAATACTGGTGGCACCGACGGGAATCGAACTGGCGACAGGGCCCAGATGGTAGAACTTGACCACTGGGCTATCACCGTGTCAATAATGATAATAATAATAATAATAATGATGATAGTGCTTCTCTGTCAATGGCTGATGCAAATCTGCACATGCGCCTCCATCGTCTCACCCGTGAGGGGAGTACGAAGAATTGACGATAGGCTCTAATGACCCCCACAAGGGCAGTTCCAACACTTCCAGACGGACCGGTATGTTCAATGAAAATACTGGTGGCACCGACGGGAATCGAACTGGCGACAGGGCCCAGATGGTAGAACTTGACCACTGGGCTATCACGGTGTCCATTAATAATGATGATAATAATAATAATAATAATAATAATAATACTATATCTGAGGCGTACTGATGCAGCTAATGGCATATCCTCAACGGACATAAGCCTCCAATACCCTTGTTCGAGGTCCTCCACCCCCCCGTGTCAGTCTCTCGCCTGATGATCGGGGCCACCGATGGAGCTCCTGAGGGCAAGACTGCACTAAGCCGAGGTTATTCCGCAGTCCCAGCAACCTCTTGCAAGACGTCACCGAATGTGCAAGTGCATGCACCAAGCGCGGTTGCTAGAGCTGCCTCGAAACCCCCACCCATAACAATCTGGTGTCTGCTGGGTCCTGGGCTATCAACCAGCATATGCGGAGTTTAAGATCTTTTACGCGCGCAACGACCCTCCTCCCCAGCATCTACCGGTTATGAGTTGGCGTCACAGTTTAACGCCTTGAGGCCATTGGGCTGGAACTCTGTTTAGCAAGTGTGACTAGGTTTTTTCATCGGGATTTCCCTCAAATATGTCACAGTCAACACTCCAAGGCAGATTTACTATATCTGAGGCGTACTGATGCAGCTAATGGCATATCCTCAACGGACATAAGCCTCCAATACCCTTGTTCGAGGTCCTCCACCCCCCCGTGTCAGTCTCTCGCCTGATGATCGGGGCCACCGATGGAGCTCCTGAGGGCAAGACTGCACTAAGCCGAGATTATTCCGCAGTCCCAGCAACCTCTTGCAAGACGTCACCGAATGTGCAAGTGCATACACCAAGCGCGGTTGCTAGAGCTGCCTCGAAACCCCACCCATAACAATCTGGTGTCTGCTGGGTCCTGGGCTATCAACCAGCATATGCGGAGTTTAAGATCTTTTACGCGCGCAACGACCCTCTCCCCAGCATCTACCACCAAAGGGTTATGAGTTGGCGTCACAGTTTAACGCCTTGAGGCCATTGGGCTGAATAATAATAATAATAATAATAATAATAATAATAATAATAATAATAATAATAATAATAATAATAATAATAATAATAATAATAATAATAACTAGGGGCTGGGCCAACACCTGAAAGGATGGTTTACCGGTGCGCGAAGAAGCGCACCAAACCCCGTCAGCCCCACTTATTATCACTTTTTGGAGGGCCCCCCGGACCCCCCCCCCCCCCCCCCCCTCCCCTCTCGCCCCCTTTCCCTTCGACAGGGTACGTTGAATTGCCGGAGGTGCCGCAAAGCGCGCCTGGTGGCAAAAAACCTCAATTTTCAGGTGTGGGTGCCACCCGCGGCTCATATTTGCAGGGTAGCTAGCCCCAGACTCGATGTCGATGCTGATATAATTTTTTTTGGAATTCACGCAAATATTGGCGTTAGGGCAGTGTCCTGAATGCAAAAATTCCTTGTTTTTTTTCGCACCCCAATCGGAATACATCATGGTTTGTGGAACGAGGAGGAGTTGGGAGCTCATATTGACAGGGTGGCCAGCCCCAGACTCGATCTTGATGCTGATATAATTTTTTTGGAATTCACGCAAATATTTGCGTTAGGGCAGTGTCCTGAATGCCGAAATTCCTTGTTTTTTTGGCCTTTTTTTGCACCCCCCATCGGAATAAATCATGGTTTGTGGGAACGAGGAGGATTTGGGAGCTCATATTGGCAGGGTGGTTAGCCCCAGACTCGATTTTGATGCTGATATAGTTTTTTTGGAATTCACGCAAATATTTGCGTTAGGG
>WBZZ01000548.1:195000-197500 GCA_019918135.1 Paulinella micropora
ACATACATACATATGTATACATACATACACACATACATACATACATACATACATACATACATGCATACATACGTACGTACGCACGTACGTACGTACGTACGTACGTACTTGGACTTACGTACGTACGTACGTACGTACGTACTTGGACTTACGTACGTACGTACGTACGTACTTGGACTTACGTACGTACGTACGAACGTACGTACGTACATACATACATACATACATACATACATACATACATACATACATACATACATACATGCATACATACATATGTACATACATACATACATACACACACATACATAAATACATACACACATACATACATACATAAATACATAAATACATACATACATACATATGTACATACATACATACATATACATACATACATACATACATACATACATACATACATATGTACATACATACATACATACATACATACATGCATACATACATACATAATACATACATACATACATACATACATATATGTACATACATACATACATATGTACATACATACGTACATACATACATACATACATACATACATACATACGGACACAAGATGTAGAAGAAAGGGGAAAAGCTGTCAGCCCTCCAGCTTATCGTTGGGCATGGCCCAGTCTACTTCAGACTCTTGTGAGCATGTAACTCTTTTGCTTAGACTTTACCCGTGACCACCGCGAAACACTACTCCTCCTACATCCCCTCACGCTTTCTCTTCCCCTAGTTGGGCCCCGCCGTGACAGTTCTTCCCCCAGCCGCTCTCCTCTTCACTTCCACAGCTGGCTTTATTAGGACCTCTATTCATCGGATAGAAAGACCCTGCCTGGGCTTCTTAACCAGGGCCTTGCCACTTGTGTCCTCCCTTCCGTAGTGATGGGATGGCTGCGTGTGTTCTTTCATATGCATTTCATTTATTTCTTTCACATATTTGTTTTTGCATGTCCTTTCTCGCGCTATTATGTCTGCATGTATTAGTCATTTCTGCATGAAAAATATTTTACTTGTGCTCTGACCTGTTTTTACGAATTTACAGACCCGTAAATTTTAACTGAACTTTCCTTTCTTCAGCTCCTGTGGTTCTTGGGTTATGATATTGATAAACATGGTCACCATCTCTGAATATTAGAAAAAATGACTCAAAGCAAAGTCATCTACCAGCATCGCCCAGTAAGATCTCGTGATCTGATGATTTTCCGGGGAATGCCTTTTTGCATTTCCATGGTTTCAAACTTTACTCTCCGAACCCCTCAAAATACCGATAATTGCGGTCCTTCTTTGGGTGGTCTCCAGTGACGGTGTCTCTTTCTTGTCTCACAATCCAGAGTTTGGAAACTTTGTGACCAACGGTTTGGGTCGCGTGGGAGTGGTGTAGTTGCTTGAATCCCTTCGCAGTACTGTACGCTCGTCAACGCTGACATGCACCTTCGCAATGAATCGGACGGGATCAACGTCGGTTCGGTACATATAACTTCTAACGGAGTCGTAACCGGAACAGTGCTTGGGGCAGGTCGCCCGCCACCCACCCGCCCACTCCCACCCACTCACACTCCCTCCTATTCCAGCCCTTTCTCTCTCTCTCACTCACTCGCTCGCTCTCTCTCTCTCTCTCTCTCTCTCTCTCTCTCTCTCTCTCTCTCTCTCTCTCTCTCTCTCTCACTCACTCACTCGCTCGCTCTTCTTCTTCTTCGCTTTTATTGAGAGAACAATTTTACAATCGGGCTCAGGGAACGTCCACGTGAAAAGTATAGCTAGTAAGTTATACCTTTATCTAAGGTGGAAACCTAGTTATTCAGTTGATCGTATTAAAGGAAAATATTAAATTTGTATTTAGCGGCTCGGTGTTGTATATATCTAGTATTAATATTATTAATATTAATATTTATGTTTAGATATATTCAGTAGTGATAATATTATAATATGATATGAATATATATGTTATTGTAAAAGTGTAGTAGTGTATGTCTGCTCTCTCTCTCTCTCTCTCTCTCTCTCTCTCTCTCTCTCTTTCTTTCTCTCTCTCTCTCTCTCTCACACACACACACACGCACTCACACACTCGCTCTCTCTCTCTCTCTCTTCTTCTTCTTCTTCTTCGATTTTATTGAGAACAATTTTTTTTAACAATTGGACTCAGGGAACGTCCACGTGAAAAGTATAGCTAGTAATTATACCTTTATCAAAGGTGGAAACCTAGTTATTCAGTTGAGTGTATTAAGGAAGATATTAATATTAAAATTAGTGTTCAGCGGCTCAGTATTAATATTGTATTACAGTATTAATATTGTATTATAGTTGTTAAAATTAATATTTTTGCTTAGATATATTGCGCGGTGATATATATTATTATGTTATTATGGGTATATGTAATTGTAAAGCTGTATACGTAGTCGTATAACGTATGTGTGGCGCCCCCCCCCCCCCTCTCTTTTCTTTTTTCTTCATGAGAAAAATGAAAGAGAGAGGGGGGGGGGGGAAGTTG
>WBZZ01000548.1:202500-242500 GCA_019918135.1 Paulinella micropora
ACTGAGCCGCCAGCGGCGCGAAGTGATATTGTATTTATAATAAGGTTTTGGTTTTAGTAATGTCTATGTGCATGCGGATGCCGGCCGGCATCCTCCGGTGCCGCCCGGCATCCACTTTTTAGTGACTAATTTTTAAAAAATTCTCCCGAGACAACCGGAGCTGTTTTTGTGGAAAAAACTCTGGTAAAATGTAGGAAAAGTCCCTAGAAATTGACTAGTAAAGTTTCAGCTCAGTCCTTTGAGTCGAAGTTATTTTTTTATTTTTTCAAAGTGCTGACCCTCAGGCTGGCTTTTTTCCACGTGAAGTCGTTTTTTGGCACCAAGATGGAGGTGGGTGACACCCTTTCAATCCCTGTTGCAAAGTCTGGGAGGGCATGAGCAAAAAAAAAATTAGATATCCTTCTTATAGGGATATTAACATTGTGGCTTTGGGGAAGCTGAAAGAAAAAGAAACAAAACACCAAAAAGCTCTTGTTACCACGCGTTTTGATGAGAATGATTATTTCATGAGAATCAAGAGTTGCACCCATGCCCCTCGCATGAGGGGTCGAGTTAGAAGTTCATAGATGAGGATGGAGAAGAGGTGGAGGCAGTGGTTTCAGAGGACGAACAGGAGGAGGAGGAGGAGGAGGAGGAGGAGGTAGAACAGAAAGATGAGACTGAGAAGGAGCAGGTTCAGGAAGAGGAAAACGAGGAGGAGGAGCAAGGTGGTGACATGAAGGCCCCCCCGTATACATACAACCCCAGCCCCTACACAGCGCTAGCCAAGCAAGTACAGATGTATTAAGACCGGAGGTCTTACCCTTACTAGCTCGATAATAAAAGGAATTTAATAATAACGTTGAACACAACTGGTTCAGAACTAACCTCCACTTCTAAAGTAGAAAGGGAACCCAAACAACAAGTCAGAGGGAAAAACCGCTAAAAACTGAGTATCCCTTTGACAGGGTCAACTGACACGTTTCGTTACGTCCGTAACCTGCACAAATGCCAAAACATACCCCAAACAACAACCCATAAGTGCAATTTCCCTTATTCAGCCATAAATTCCCAGTCACGGGAAAAAAAGCAAAATTTCACGGAATTTCCGTGACCTTTTTCCAAAACTTCAAACGGTTACTACATATGATGTAGAAGGATCGGGTCAACGCTATTAATGTGGGAGATTATTCAATATGGATGCTACATAATTATGTAATCTGCATCCTGAAAACCTTCTCCACTCCGGTAAACGGTTACGTGTTAGATGTAGGTTTTAAGGTCCTATGAGATCCAAGCATCCCAGCTTTCTTCTCATATTCCATATCCTAAAACCACGTTAAAACCGGATGTATTAATCAGAACAGGAAATGTAATAAGAATTCATCTTAAAATAGATTTAATAACAAGAAATTACTTCCACTAGTAAATTCCCGTAAACCCTAGTAGCGTAAAAACGATGTAGTATACCGTGGGTGTTACATAGCACCCCTTCCCCCTCCTTTGAGATCGCTCGGATCTCAACTCTGGAGTAATACCAACGGAGACTACATCTCGTATAATCTCGTCAGCACCGGCTTGTTGGGGAATCCCAGCCGACTGTCCACCATTCCAAGAGCCACCTCAGCTCGACCCCTGATCAAATCTTATCAAGAGCCACCCAACAGATTATAGGCCTGTGCTTCATGTGGGCTAAGCTCCAAGGCTTAATGTTGCCCGAAGATCGTGAATCTGGCACTCGACCAGTTCATGTCAGTCTTCATCCCCCTACGCGCGCCATTTCCCGAAGTCACAGTCCCATAGTCTGACCGACCACCAATCAGACCCTGTCTAATCCATCAAATGTGAATGGTGCCTGGCCCCGAAGTCCGAATTGACCGAACCCCAAAGTCCAACCCTTAAAACGACGATGGCCTTCTCGCCGAGTTCCTCTCCCGTACCGTGTCCGTAAAGTTTTAATGTTGAGTAGGACCCCCAGTACAAATTTCCCACACACTATGGTCAATGTGCGCCCAATTTCCCTTTTCCCCGACCCGAATTCCAATTCCTTCTTCCTTCACCCCTTCCGGATGTTTCCTCCCTACTGGCTCGGATGCTTCTTCCCCCGCACCGTTTCGGTCGCGTGTGCACCCCCGATTAGCCTTAAGTCCACCCCGCTCTGTTTGAGCATGTCCCAAATCTTTTGCGGAATGTGCCCATCGTGTAACTCGAAGGGGCAATCCAACACTCCCCTCGGCCACGCTGATATGGTCCATGCCTCGTGATCCCTGTCCGCCTTCCGTGAGGCCGAATCTATCTTGGCATCCCATACTTCCCTATTTGCAGCATCCCACCACACCGGGACATACTCGCGGTACATCCGGTTCTCCACCGTATCCTTATCCCAAGACCGGTAGAACTGCAGCATAGGCGGAAGGTTCTTAAGCGCACTTTCCGACGATCGAGTCTTCCTCGAGTCCTTCGCCAGTCCCACTACCTTCATTACAAAAAGAGTACCCTTGTCCCCCTTTGCAACGAATCTAGTTGGGGGTCTGACAAGATAGAACTGATTCAGAACCCAGTTCATCCCCAGTGTCTGATTACCCTCCTTCCATAACTTGTGCTTGACATCCACCTGCGAGGGCTCAATAGGCTCCTCCGGCTCCGCCTGCACTTCCGTTTTCCTACGCTTCCCCGGTCTACCTCCTGGTTCCGAGTAAATCAGATCATTATCCGCCGCCCGCTTCGCCGCCTCTGTGGGTGGCTTGCGACTCGCATCTGACCCCTTCCCCGCGACCTCAGGCCCTTTGGAGCTTCCCCGGCCGACGCCCTCTTCAGGGGCCCGTGCCTTCCTCTCCCCCTGGCCCTTCCGGTCCCCGGGCTTCCCACCATCGGGTTCCTTATCCGTTACCAACTTAGGAGGGTCTTGAAAATCTCCCTTTTCCCTGACGAGCGCTTCCTGGAGCATCTCGTTTTCCATTAAGAACGGATCGTACTTAATGAGGCGTCGAACATTAACAATCTTGTTCTCCCCCCTGCCTCCTATCCGATAGTTAACGGCCCTGTCTACTGCACCACCTGATAGGGCCCCTTCCAGTGCACAAACATCTTCGATGATATGCCCTTCGGAACCTGTGGGTAGTACAACATGACGATGTTCCCTGGCTTGTACGTTACCATAGACAAGTCCTGCTCCAAGGGTTCTTTACTTAGCTGGCGAGTCTGTTCCGCCAGCCTTGCTTGTCGCACCGCTTGCATGGCCTCCATTGAGACCCGCATACGAACCCCCCAGAGCTCATCCTCGTCCAGCGCAAGCGCAGGTGCATCCTGATATACCAAGTGTTGGGGCATCACCGGCTCCTGCCCGTACACCACCTGATACGGGGATCTACATTCCGCCCCCGCTCCAAGAGCTTTCGATGGCATCGCGTTCATAGCGAACACAAAGCTTGGGACCACCTCCCTCCACAAGAGCTGACTCTTCTTGCAGTAGGTCCTTAGGGCCGACTTGAGCGGCGTATGTACCCGCTCGATCTTGCCATTAGCCCTCGGATTGTACGGTGTAACGTACTGCCAGTGGACCCCGTAATACTTCGCGAGCCTTTCCATCAGCTCATTGTCAAAGGCTGGCCCCTTATCTGAGCAAATCGTCTTGGGGACCCCTACCACACATAGGATCCGATCGATCAGCTCCCTGGCTGTCGTTTCCGCCGTAGTGTCCGGCACTGGTATCGCCCAGACGTAATTGCTCGCCCTATCAATGACCGTCATCAAGAACTTATCCTTCGCCGGCCCCACCGGCGGCAACGGCCCCACGTGGTCCACCTGCAGGAACTCAAAGAGCCTTTCCAGCAGTGTAAATTTCCCAACTGGGATTTTCCCTTCCACTGGGTGTTTCTTGTTCATCTGACAGGTCGTGCAGCCCTTGACCCCCTTCTTAATGAACTTATCCATCCCTTCCCACCAGAATCGCCTTTTGATAATCCACTGCGTCCTCTGTACCCCCGGGTGATTAACCAACGGGACTACGTGTGACGCTACGTAGATCATCTGCCTCAGTTTGGCTGGGACCCATAAGACCCACTTTTCCGGGTTCTTGGCCGTCTCCGGTGTCTTGCCTGTGTACCAGGAGGCCATCCCTCCATGCCAGAGTCTTGAGCTGTGATCGGATCTTCTCCGTCAACAACAGCTCATCCCGCCAAAAAGTACTGGATCAAGTCCTTGTACTCATCATCGGCCCTCTGACATTGCCTCCATGCTTCCACCGACGCGATACGCACTGTACCGTCCTCTACCTGGATTCCCACTTGAGGTCTGGAATCCGGCCCCGACCCCTCCGAAGCCCCCAACGGCTCTGTAGAGGCCACCTCCGGCTCTGGAGCCGTTTCCACGCCCGGGTCTTCCATGTAGGTTCGGACGGCCGGTGCCGCGAGCCCCTGGCAACAATAGCACTCATGCTCCGCCTTATCCTCATCCAGAATAGCGGCTTTATCGGCCTCGTATTCCTTCAGGCGTTGCACGGCCTCCTCTACAAAATGCTCCGTACAGCACTCTGTTTGGTAAACCCCCCGTTCCAACTGAGTCATCATGACCTTCCTATATTCCCCCTTCTTTGCCTCCATCACCCTAGGCTCTTTCCTGCTAGTCCCCGGATGAGCCTTATTGGCATAGAAAATCATGTTCGCCGGCAAGATATCCTTTTGATCTGTCCTCAATGCCAAGTCCTCAAACTCGTCCATCTGCTGCATCGCAGCCAGACATGCGGATGGAGTTGAGTAATTGACTCTTGACAAAGAGTCGGCCACAATATTCTTCTTGCCGGGAATGTACTTGACGGTGAAGTCATAACACGATAGCAAAGCCTGCCACCTGGCCAGCCTGCCCGTGCAATCGTTCGTCATCAACCACATAAGGTTCTGGTGGTCCGTTCTTACCACGATATCCCGTGACCCCCACAAGTATTCCCTGAGTCTTATAAACGACCAAACCACCGCCAAGCCTTCCCTCTGCCTTGTACAGTAGTTCTGTTCCGCCCTGTTGAGCTTCCGGCTCAAGTACATGATCGGCCGTGAGACCCCTTTGTCGTCGTATTGCTGTAGGACCGCCCCGATCGCATACTTAGACGCATCGGTGTCCAGCACATACTGCTTATCCACATCCGGCATCATCAAGATGCAATCCTTGTTATACTTGGGATCACGAGTCAACATTTCCTTAATGAACTCGAACGTCTCCTCCTGTTTAGGCGTCCACTCTCGCATGTCGCCTTTCAAGTACAGCTCTCTTAACGGTTTGACCGTCTCCGACCAATTCGGAAAGAACTGACTGTAATATTGCGCAAGCGCCATGAAGGAGAACAACTCCGACCGCGTCTGAGGCCGCTTAATGCCTTCCACAGCATCCCTCTTCTTAGCCGCAATCGCTACTGTCCCGTTCGAGATATCATATCCTAGGTATGTAACCTGTCGGGTGGCAATCTGGCACTTGTCCAAGTTCACCTTGAGACCAAACTCTCTCACCCGTCGGAAAACATCCTGTATATGGGCCAGGTGTTCCTCCATGGTATTGGAGTAGATAATAATATCATCTATGTAACAGAAAGCGTGATCCTCCGCCTTCTGTCCATATTTCTCCATAAACCCACCTGCCCGTTTATCCTCAAACTGGCCTCCGAGCATTTTCTGCATCGCTGCCTGAAATATGCCCGGTGAGTTCCTCAGACCCATTGGCAATACCTTCCATTGGTATAGCGTCATTCCCACTACAAACGCTGTAAGCCACCTGCTCTTTCTGCTGAGCGGGATTTGCCAGAACCCATTCTTGAGGTCCAATACCGAGTAAAATTTTGCGTGTTTTAACTTGCGCATACAGTCATCGATCTTGGGCAGCGGGTACCGCTCACCCTCGATGATCTTGTTAGCCCGATAGTAATTCACACAAAACCTCAGCGCTCCATCCGGCTTTGGAACCATGCGTACATGCGACGAAATCGGGGAGTCCGAAAACTCCGTGAAATCATCTGCTTGTAACTCCTCCACCTTCTCCTGGGCAATACTTTCTTCCTTGCGGCCCAGGACAGACCTCCTAGAGGCATGCGTGATATTCATCCCCGGAATCTTCCTGAGATGGGCCTCAAAATGCTTGACCGTCCCCCCTAGGCGGATCAAAGATCTCCTTTTCCTTAGCCATCACCTTCTGAAGGCTCTCAAGATCCTTTTGTTTTCCTTTCCAATCCGCCCGCATCCGAGCAATTTTATCCTCCCATGACTGGGCATCCTTCCGATCCCTAAGTTCGGGTGCCTCAGCCATGTCCGACCACGCATCCTCCACCAGGCCATCCTCGGAGGGCATTTCCACCTCCTTCTGATGGTACTTGACTTCCGAAAACTCATCCCATTTCCCAAGGTTCGCCATCCGATCCAGAATCAACGCATACTGGATAGGCGCCCTTTTCGTGTAAAACCCTGTGAAGCACGTGAACGCTTGTTCCCGCACCTTCTGAAGGTCACACCCTTTAAGTGAGTTTCGATATGCCAACCCCTGTTCCCTAGTGCCCAATCTACATGCAATCACCAAATGTTGCTTCCTAGATGGCACCGGGATTGGGTGATCCGCAATCCGGTCCAAAACCTCATCCGCCCATAGTGCGTTGTCATGGAACGGTAAGACAATAGAGAACGGTTTATCACCCGCGAAATACTTCGTGAGCCATCTCATTGTTTCTCCGGAATTTCGCGGACAAAGAGGTTTGTCACCCCACATGTCCCCCACGAAATCCAAAATTTCGTCCTCCGTTCCCCCCGTTGACACCCACATCGACATCAACGGTTCAACAACGGCCTATTGGCCCGTCATGCCTTTGCATGGAAGCAGTACTGGTTCTGAAGGAACACATAAGGCCCCTTCTTTCCATCCCTGAACCCGCCCATTCCTGCCTCCACCTTCATGTTATGTTCTTCCATGGTGCAAGCCATAATCTGAGCCGACCGGCCCTGAATTAAGTCCTCCACCGTTGCCTTTTCCCAACGTCGAACAACCTTCCTAGCCTTTCCCGCAAGCCCGCGGTACTCGGGTTGGAAATCCTTACAATAATTGTCCAACGCCGGGTGTTGATATGGCTTCGGTATGACCATCTGCACCCGCTTGCGCTTCGCGCAATTGCATGTGGGTCACCGACGCCGTCCGTGCCGTGCTTAGTGTATGACACCGCGTAAGTATCCGTATGGAAGAGAGGAACCTCCGACCGGCCCCTCACCATATCCTCCGCGTCGTCATCACTACTTCCGTAGTGCATTAAACCTGACCGGCAATCAATTAATGTATTCATCCTATTGAGTTGCATGAATCCAATCAGCAACTCTCCCGAATACTCCGGACAGACATAGAACTGGATGTCAAAGGACTTTAATAATAATACCGGAGTAGAGTTCAATGGTCAAGACCATTGTCCCCGTAACCTCCGCCCTTGCCTTTCCATTCACCCCTTCTATGCTTCCTTTAATAGGCAACATATTCCGTCCAACCACGCCTTTATTGCCGCCACGAATCCCGCCCCCGCGATGTATTAAAATTAGCCAACGTATCGTTAGCCGATTATCTCATACCCACTCAAAGTTCACAACTTGAGGTAAACCTGAGCAACGCATAGGCATCGTGTTACGGTAGCATCATCTCTAGGCGCAGAGTCCTTCATCTGCGGATAACATAATGAAAGTGTAGCATCATACACTCCGCTCGTCCGGTTCGACAGCCCGCTTTTAATACCTCCCTCAGAGGCTAAAAGTCCGTGACCTCCAATATGCCATAACATATGATGAATGACATATTAGCTTATCGAAACCGTCGATGATTTCCGTCTTTATAGCCCTTTCCTTCCCACGGCTCCTTCAGCTATGTCATAGCTGCCAAGTGACTGAAATCTGACACGCAGCCATAGATGTCCGAATGGCTTTCCGTCATGTCACTCCATATTTATACAGTGCGTCCCACACCGTATAGATTTCAGTGACAGTCCTTCCAGCCGGCTTCAAAACCATTCAATTCAGTACGGTAATCACTTCGAAATCCATAGTGACATCCCATCACTAAGTCCCATAGTGACATCCGTCACTTCCGCCTTCAAAGCGTACCGTCGAATATCAGCCAACCGGTTGCCGAAAGAAAAGATAAGAGAAAAAAAACTTTAATCAAAACTTATGTATTAATAACCACTCGGTCAGTCTCCTCAGTGTGACCAAACCATGTATTAACACATTTCCAATGCATTCCAATGCAATCCCATGCAATCCCATGCAATCCAATGCAATCCCATGCAATCCAATGCAATCCCATGCAATCCCATGCAATCCAATGCATTCCAATGCAATCCCATGCAATCCCATGCAATCCCATGCAATCCAATGCAATCCAATGCAATCCATTGCATTCCAATGCAATCCAATGCAATCCAATGCAATCAATGCAATCCCATGCAATCCAATGCATTCCAATGCAATCGAATGCAATCCATTACATTCCAATGCAATCCAATGCAATCCAATGCAATCTCATGCATTCCATTGCATTCCATTGCATTCCAATGCAATCCAATGCTATCCAATGCAATCCAATGCAATCCAATGCAATCCAATGCAATCCAATACATGCCGATGCAATCCAATGCAATCCAATGCAATCCAATGCAATCCAATGCATATCCAATGCAATCCAATGCATATCCAATGCAATCCAATGCATATCCAATGCAATCCAATGCAATCCAATGCAATCCAATGCATAGAGAAGAAAGACATGCACCCTCTCATCCCAGATAAAAAATAAATAAAAGAGCTATGCTCTCCCTTCCACTCACAACATGAGAGAAAAGAGAGACAACACGCCAGCTCACATCCTCCCACAGAGAGACACAATGCATGCTTCTTTCCCATAATGATTGCTGGCCGCTCTGACACTGCCTGCTAGGCGCATAATGGGTCCTTCCCTGCACCAGCTGCAGACATCTTCCACAGCAGACCAGTTCAACCACCTGTGCTTCTCACTCAACTAACCATGAGAGAGCACCAGGCTAAACAAAACAAACATACCATGGGTCAAAGTCAGCACCAAACCCAGTATCGCTGACATGTTGACCTCCTAGAACTAAACATTCGACAATCTTGGGGGTATCCCTTTTTCCGAAATTTTCCATGAAGTATATGGACTTTTTTGAAAACGTGTGGAAATGAAAGGAAATCAATTCACTGATTGCAGAACATATAAAAATAATATTAAAACATGTTTTTATTAATTGTAATACACTTTAACTTCATCTTCAGAGGTGGGCAGGAACCGGTCCGACACGGTAATCTTTCTCCTTTTTCATAGTCCCGGCTACTATGAATCTATGATGATAACAATGCCCAACATGCAGAATTTGCTTTTAAGTTTGTTTATCTTTGTTTACATTAAGCATTTTACTTTATTATGATAATAAACATTGCTTTTACCTACAATAAATTCCCCCCGGGGGGGGGGGGGGGAGGGGGGAGGGGGGAACGGGGGAGGAAGAGAAGTGCGATGTCGCCACGCAAAATACATAGATTCTACAACAAAATTTCTTTAATTACTAAAAAAAATAATAAATCTAACTCCGTAATATCATACTAACTAAATTAGAAGTTTGTTTAACTCTTGCACGCGACAAACGTTCTTAATCACGCTTTCGACCATAACAAACCTGCCAGTGCAAAAAATTACGATTAATACTACACTACTACAAAGAAAAAAAACACAAAACAAATTCAAACATCTTTCAGATGAAGGAGAAAAGTGAAAGCTATGCAAACTACCTGGTGCGTGCATTTGAAGTTAGCGCCGAGTCAGCGCAAGCGATGCTAAAACAAACTCCCATGCGTTAGGTGAGCTGGGAGCGGTGAGACCGGTGCCGCGTTGGGGGGTGGAAGGTGAGTTACCAGCAGACAGAGCGCCAGCTGCCATCCGCGCGATGAGATCCTCCAGCAAGCTTTCTCTCTCGCTCTTACTATTTTTGTTGTTGTTGTTGTTGTTGCTGTTGTTGTTGCTGATGTTGTTGTTGTTGTTATCATTATCATCATAGTTTTTCTTGTTCTTGTTATTCTTCTTCATCTTCTTCTTCACTCTCTCGTTCTCTTCTTCTGAGCTTTCCTCCTCCTCCTCCTCCTCCTTCTCCTTCTTCGAATTCTTCCTCTTTCTTCTCTCCTCTTCCCGTTGTCGCTTCTCTTGCGCCTCTTTTTCCTTCCGATCTTGCGCTTCTTTTTTCTTCCTTTCCTCCTCTCTCAACTTTCTTTCTTCTGCTAGCATTTCCTTAATGGATGCGGCTTGTTCTGACATTGCCTTGTTCACAAGATCCTGAACGACTTCTTTCGACACGCCGGCGGACGAACTACCCTGAATACAATACCGGTCGCCGTTGTTTTGAAAGAAGTCGTTCATTTCTTGCGAACAAGGCAGTGGCAGAACAAACCAACAGCAACGACAACAACAACAACAAAGAATAATAATAATAATAATAATAATAATAATAATAATAATAATAGTATATCTCCTGCCAATTGCTGAGACAAAAGGCCATGTGCATCCAGTCCTCCATTCCATAAGGAAAGTCTCCACACCAATCGGTGGAATAAAGGAAGTGACGGCATAGAACATCACTCTAGGAGCTTTATACCAATCAGCCCATGGAAAGGGACCGATGGCCTATGTACTCCCTAAATAATAATAATAATAATAATAATAATAATAATAATAATAATAATAATAATAATAATAATAATAATAATAATAATAATAATAATAATAATAATAATAATAATAAAGTTTGAAAAAAAAATGTCAGCGCTTCCCGTTAGAGAGATTATACTCGGAAAAAAAAAGACAGGGAAAGGCTCACTGATAGAATGCCACACACACTAGCTAGCCATACTAAAGCTAGTAGCTATACTCCCCTCTCTAAACTATATGCTGCGGCGCCCAAAGAGACCTTTTGACCCCCCCCCCCCCGGGGGCCCCCCCCCTCACAAAAAAAAAGAAAAAGAATAAGAAGGAGTAGGAAAGATTATACCTCCAACGACATGTCCACTTCATCAGCGTCGACCGCGGGCTTTTTGGACTTCGGCTTGCCTAGTCACGTCAGAAATTAGAAACACTGAAAAAAAAGCACACAAAAAAAGATGAAATTTGCTAGTACCTGGCTTTTTCTTGCTGGACCCCTTAGGCATAGGAGGCTCAGGGGTCTCTTCTTCTTCAGGGACGTCTGGAACGTCTGGAACATCGTCGACGTCGATGGATTCTGCACAAAGAACCAAACAATATTACATACATCCTTCATTTTTCATTACATACAATGTTGCTACCGAATCTCAGTTTTTTTGGCCTGCCCGAAGAGCGAGGCTCAGTCGGGCCCTTTTTTTGATTCTTCTTCTAACGTTTCAGGCGAGCATGCAGTAAATATGCAAAATAAAGAAAAGGAAGATGCCAAAAAAAACAAAAACAAAAACAAAAAAAAAAAAAAAAAAAAAAAAAAAAAAAAAAAAGATGGAGCTGGTGGAGAAAAAGAATAATAACATGTATATGAAGAAGAAAAAGAAAAATGGAAGAAGAAGAGGAAGAAGAAGAAGAAGAAGAAGAAGAAGAAATGACCTTGTTTGCTTCGTACAGAAGCAAAAGCTCCCGCTTCCGCCAGTTGCAAATCATAGGCGGGTTCGTGGGGTTACCGACGTAGAGGAGCCACGCGGGCTTCACCTGCTTCTCGAAGTCCATCGGCGACGGATCAAGCATGCAAGAGTGTTTAAGGTTAAAACCAAAAAAACCCATGAGCTGATATTGGATTTCGTCAGCCTTGCCATCGCCGTCAGTGTCGACCTCGCGCGCAGCAAAAATGAAGCGCTTCGATCCTGCAACATCCAAGTATAAAAAATGTGTGCAGCTTGTGAATTTTGAAAAACATACAGTACCTCGATTGACTTGCGCAGGAGTCTTCTTGCGCCAACCAATGGGAAAGACAATGAAGAGCCTGCAAATAAAAAATAAACAATCAGTTTATAAAAATCTTTCATACTTATAGGGAAAAAGACCCGGGAGCACAAGGTGAAGTTTCACCCTCACATGTCTCCACTTGCGTGGACGCCTTCAGTTCGAAATTGTTGTACTTTGTAAGTGCAACGTCGAGCGCGAGCGCCCCCTCCCGATGTTTGTTGTCCTCGGATGTGAACTTAAAGAGCAAGCTAATTAAAGCAGCAGCAAAAGAGGAATAATAATAATAATAATAAAAAGAGAGTTTAAATTAAAAAAAAATGGCAGCGCTTCCCGTTAGAAGAAATATACTCGAAAAAAAAAAACAGGGAAAGGCTCACTGATAGAAGGCCACACACACTAGCTAACTATACTAAAGCTAAGTATCTATACTCCCCTCTCTAAACTATGCTATCGAATAATAATAATAACAATATAATAATAATAATAATAATAATAATAATAATAATAATCATAATAATAATAATCATAATAATAATATGTATCGTCTGCCAATTGCTGAGCCAAAAGGCCATGTGCATCCAGTCCTCCATTCCATAAGGAAAGTCTCCACACCAATCGGTGGAATAAAGGAAGTGACGGCATAGAACATTAATCTAGGAGCTTTATACCAATCAGCCCATGGAAAGGGACCGATGGCCTATGTACTCCCTAAATAATAATAATAATACTATATCTGAGGCGTACTGATGCAGCTAATGGCATATCCTCAACGGACATAAGCCTCCAATACCCTTGTTCGAGGTCCTCCACCCCCCCGTGTCAGTCTCTCGCCTGATGATCGGGGCCACCGATGGAGCTCCTGAGGGCAAGACTGCACTAAGCCGAGGTTATTCCGCAGTCCCAGCAACCTCTTGCAAGACGTCACCGAATGTGCAAGTGCATACACCAAGCGCGGTTGCTAGAGCTGCCTCGAAACCCCACCCATAACAATCTGGTGTCTGCTGGGTCCTGGGCTATCAACCAGCATATGCGGAGTTTAAGATCTTTTACGCGCGCAACAACCCTCCTCCCCAGCATCTACCACCAAAGGGTTATGAGTTGGCGTCACAGTTTAACGCCTTGAGGCCATTGGGCTGAATAATAATAATAATAATAATAATAATAATAATAATAATAATAATAATAATAATAATAATAATAATAATAATAATAATAATAATAATAATAATACTATATCTGAGGCGTACTGATGCAGCTAATGGCATATCCTCAACGGACATAAGCCTCCAATACCCTTGTTCGAGGTCCTCCACCCCCCCGTGTCAGTCTCTCGCCTGATGATCGGGGCCACCGATGGAGCTCCTGAGGGCAAGACTGCACTAAGCCGAGGTTATTCCGCAGTCCCAGCAACCTCTTGCAAGACGTCACCGAATGTGCAAGTGCATACACCAAGCGCGGTTGCTAGAGCTGCCTCAAAACCCCACCCATAACAATCTGGTGTCTGCTGGGTCCTGGGCTATCAACCAGCATATGCGGAGTTTAAGATCTTTTACGCGCGCAACGACCCTCCTCCCCAGCATCTACCACCAAAGGGTTATGAGTTGGCGTCACAGTTTAACGCCTTGAGGCCATTGGGCTGTTATGAGTTGGCGTCACACTTTAACGCCTTGAGGCCATTGGGCTGAATAATAATAATAATAATAATAATAATAATAATAATAATAATAATAATAATAATAATAATAATAATAATAATAATAATAGTGCTTCTCAGTCAATGGCGAATGCATTTCTGCACATGTGCCTCCATCGTCTCACCCGCGAGGGGAGTACGAAGATTTGACTATAGGCTCTACTGACATCCCCGCAAGGCAGCTCCAAGCCTTCCAGACAGACCAATACTTTCAAAGAAAATATCCTTTGAAAATACTGGCACCGACGGGAATCGAACTGGCGACAGGTCCCAGATGGTAGACCTTAACCACTGGGCTATCGCGGTGCCACATAATAATAATATAATAATAATAATAATAATAATAATAATAATAATAATAATAATAATAATAATAATAATAATAATAATAATAATAAAATAATAATAATAATAATAATAATAATAATAATAATAATAATAATAATAATAATAATAATAATAATAATAATAATAATAATAATAATAATAATAATAACAGTATGAAATTAAAAAAAAAATGACAGCGCTTCCCGTTAGAGGGATTATACTCGAAAAAAAAAGACAGGGAAAGGCTCACTGATAGAAGGCCACACACACTAGCTAACTATACTAAAGCTAGTAACTAACTCCTTTCTGTAAGCTATGCTACAGTATCCAGTAATAATAATAATAATAATAATAATAATAATAATAATAATAATAATAATAATAATAATGATAATAATAATAATAATAATAATAATAATAATAATAATAAAAATAATAATAATAATAATAATAATAATAATAATAACAATAATAATAATAATACCAGTCTTGATAATCTAATCCGGATAGGAATGTGAAAATTCCTTTGTGGGCCCACACGCGAACCTTCCCCGAATCCAGAGGGGGAAACCCACTCAGCTGGTCATCCTCCTCTTCCTTCTTCTTCCTCTCCTCCTCCTCCATCTTCTTCCTCTCTTCCTCCTCCTTCTTCCTCTCCTCTTCCTCCTTCTTCTTCCTCTCCTCCTCCTCCTCCTTCTTCTTCTTCCTCTCCTCCTCCTCCTTCTTCTTCTTCTTCTCCTCCTCCTTCTTCTTCTTCTCCTCCTCCTCCTTCTTCTTCTTCTCCTCCTCCTCCTTCTTCTTCTTCTCCTCCTCCTCCTTCTTCTTCTTCTTCTTCTCCTCCTCCTTCTCCTCCTCCTCCTCCTTCTTCTTCTTCTCCTCCTCCTTCTTCTCCTTCTCCTCCTCCTCCTTCTTCTTCTTCTTCTTCTCCTCCTCCTCCTCCTCCTTCTCCCTCTTCTTCTTCTTCTTCTCCTCCTTCTTCTTCTTCTTCTGCTCCTCCTCCTTCTTCTTCTTCTTCTTCTCCTCCTCCTTCTTCTTCTTCTTCTCCTCCTCCTCCTTCTTCTTCTTCTTCTCCTCCTCCTTCTTCTCCTTTTCATCCTTCTTCTTCTTCTTCTCCTCCTTCTTCTTCTTCTCCTCCTCCTTCTTCTCCTTCTCCTTCTCCTTCCCTTTGTCCTTCTTTTTTTGCTTCTCCTTCTTCTCCTTCTCCTTCTCCTTCTCCTGTCTCTTCTGCCTTTTTGCGGGAGGAGCTTCTCCCAATCCGTCGTCCCAGGGCACAGGCTTATTCTTGAGCAGGATCCCTACGATGCATGCATTATAAATACATACATACATACATAATACCTTGTGCATTCCAGGTGTAGCTGAAGCCGCGGACCAACTCCTCCAAATCGCCTTTGCCCTGCATGTTGCACATTAAATAAATAAGTAAGTAAGTAAGTGAGCAAGCATATACCAGATCATGCTTGCAAAAGACGGCGTGGGGAATCTCCACACAATCAAAGGGCAGCACGTCTGCAGACCCGTTGATTTTAAGGAACAATTCCCCACGCGAATTTTTGAGAATGGCTTGCAGAGTCTTGGCAATGTGCTTCGTAGACATGCCAGAGTCAGAAAGTGATCCTACACGTTGACAAACGAGCAAAATGAGTTGAATTCCAAAGACATAACTACCAGTCAGCGCCTTCAACCTTAAAATTTTTCTCGGGCCGGTCTGAAATTTGAACGTGTGGAAAAAGGGTCGTGTTATTATCAAACTTTTGTGCAGAGATTTTATTAAGAGCATGACATTTCGAGAAGATGTAACAGCATTCCCGCTCTTTCCCCAGCTCAGAATGAGCGGGAATGCTATTCTTTTTTTCTGTACACAACAATCTGTGGAAAAAACTCTGCACAAAAGTTTGTGAAAAGCGACCGGCATGATTTTGCATTTCCTTCCTACGTACTCTCAACTCATGTCATCCCTTGCATGTTTCTGCTATAACGTGTTTGTTGAAGCTATAAATGTCATTTCCTAACATTGCACGACCCAGCTTAATCTATTTTTCATAAACCAGCAATTCGATGAAACTCGTTTTTGGATTGCTGTTTTGCAAACTTTTGTGCAGAGATTTTATTGAGAACATGACATTTCGAGAAAATGTAACAGCATTCCCGCTCTTTTCCCAGCTCAGAATGAGCGGGAATGCTATTCTTTTTTTCTGTACACAACAATCTGTGGAAAAAACTCTGCACAAAAGTTTGTGAAAACCGACCGGCATGATTTTGCATTTCCTTCCTACGTACTCTCAACTCATGTCATCCCTTGCATGTTTCTGCTATAACGTGTTTGTTGAAGCTATAAATGTCATTTCCTAACATTGCACGACCCAGCTTAATCTATTTTTCACAAACCAGCAATTCGATGAAACTCGTTTTCGGACTGCTGTTTTGCAAACTTTTGTGCAGAGATTTTATTAAGAGCATGACATTACGAGAAGATGTAACAGCATTCCCGCTCTTTTCCCAGCTCAGAATGAGCGGGAATGCTATTCTTTTCTTCTGTACACAACAATCTATGGAAAAAACTCTGCACAAAAGTTTGTGAAAACCGACCGGCATGATTTTGCATTTCCTTCCTAGTACGTACTCTCAACTCATGTCATCCCTTGCATGTTTCTGCTGCAACGTGTTTGTTGAAGCTATAAATGTCATTTCCTAACATTGCACGACCCAGCTTAATCTATTTTTCACAAACCAGCAATTCGATGAAACTCGTTTTTGGATTGCTGTTTTGCAAACTTTTGTGCAGAGATTTTATTGAGAGCATGACATTTCGAGAAGATGTAACAGCATTCCCGCTCTTTTCCCAGCTCAGAATGAGCGGGAATGCTATTCTTTTCTTCTGTACACAACAATCTGTGGAAAAAACTCTGCACAAAAGTTTGTGAAACTGACCGGCATGATTTTGCATTTCCTCTTCAATATATTATTATTATTATTATTATTATTATTATTATTATTATTATTATTATTATTATTATTATTATTATTATTATTATTATTATTATTATTATTATTATTATTATTATTATTATTATTATTATTATTATTATTGCTTGGAGCTGCCTTGCGGGGGTGTCAGTAGAGCCTATCGTCAAATCTTCGTACTCCCCTCACGGGTGAGACGATGGAGGCACATGTGCAGAAATGCATTCGCCATTGACTGAGAAGCACTATTATTATTATTATTATTATTATTATTATTATTATTATTATTATTATTATTATTATTATTATTATTATTATTATTATTATTATTATTATTATTATTATTGAGTCTTTGGAGCGGAGCCGCGTCACCGAACGGCCCCGTGCTACCAATGGAGGCACATGTCCGACAGGATCAAAGGCCAATTGACTGATAAATCTATTATTATTATTATTATTGTTATTATTGTTATTATTATTATTATTATTATTATTATTATTATTATTATTATTATTATTATTATTATTATTATTATTATTATTATTATTATTATTATTATATAGCATAGTTTAAAGAGGGGAGTATAGATACTAGCTTTAGTATAACTAGCTAGTGTGTGTGGCCTTCTATCAGTGAGCCTTTCTCTGTCCTTTTTTTTTTTTAGTGATTCCCTCTAACGGGAAGCGCTGCCATTTTTTTCATGTGTATTTCAAACTTTAGGTATGCCATGCTGAGGGCTAGCAAGGCGCCGATATATGTGGCACACCGTGGTGGTGGCTACGGAGTCTTTGCTGATAATACCTTCCTCCTTCTTTTCAGCTTGGGCTCCTCGAACCAGGAGGAAAGTCTTTGCGTGCTGCAGATCATGCTGCATTTTCTGATCATTTCACTATGAAAATTGGGAGTTCCCTGCAAACAGGGATGCATCCAATTAAATTCATTAACGAATCGAGCAGGAATGCAATGCATCTCATCAACTCTTCATCGCAAGGGTTCAACAAGCTCGACGATGACACTTGCCGACCGAACGTGAAGGTAAATTATGTTAGTTGTTACATACATCCATGCAATATAAGTTTTTGTTACGTGTGTTGTATTTTTTCTATAAATATTGTTGTAAATAATGTCAGGTCAGCAAGGGTACTCCTATTGTGACTGTCACCACCGCAATATCGAAAGATCAAGAGATTTTGCTCAGCTATGCGCCTAATCCAGACCTAGAGATAGCTACGCTGCCAAGCGATGCACATCCGGTCTGGTTGAAAGAGGCTGCCAAGGAAGGAGCTAAAATCCCAGTTTTCCTGTTCGAGACTGACATTGGTCATGTATGTTTCATCGTTCCTGAGAAAGAACATCCGCTTCCACTTAAGTCAATTTCCTTGCTTCATGAAGCAAAGGTTGAACTTTTAGCGTCGGTCAGCAGTATTAGTTCTGATGGAAAGCAACCGCTCTCCAGGTCATCATCTATTCCGCCGGAAAAAAAGAGGAAGCTTCTCGACAGCGTGTCCTCAATTTCAGATAGTCGCCGCACGCTTCTGCCCAGGGAAAGCTCGGACATTACAGTCATCACAGAAAAATCAAGCTTGAGTGATGCACAGGTAAAAAATAAATAAATGAAAATTATTACTGAGAATATTCTTTTTTACAGGCAGGTGTTCCTGACGTTGATGCTAACCTCGACAGCTGGAAACAGTCAGACAGTTCTACTGTCACTACAGGATATGATGTTAGTAGCTGCAGCAGCTCTAGACTATATCTTCCTACTGGCTCCATGGTAATTTTTTTTCTCTACCTGTCTATGTTCATGCTGGTTAATGTTCATAAGCGATCTTGTTTGCGTAGAACGTCGACGAAGAGTGTTCAGATACGGATTCAAACGGTGATGCTGCATCTATCAACCCTGGATTGCTTCCTCCTCTGGTCGGCGTGGACGATGCGGAATTATCCAACGAGCTTCGATTGAACTTCGACGAGCTTATGGAATCGAATGAGCTGTTGTATAACATCATGAGATTATCACCAATTCCTTACAGCAGACCACGTAAGAATCCAACGCGCCCCTACACGATGAAAAGTCGCACGAAAGGTGCAGTGAAGCTTCAGAGACCGTCTGCGCTCCAAAAACTGTTGGGGATTACCTTCGCCGACTTGGACAGGGAAGTTAAGTCTGTCTGCTGCAAAAAGTGGAAGTGTTATTCATTTATCGATACGCGTGATGTGCTTTACACGAGAGCGAAGAATGCGTCATCGTCTCTCAGTGAGCTTTATTCTTGGGCAGCTTCGCAGCTTGAATCGTTTCAAACAAAAACTGGATCGTTTCAGTATATGTATTTAACGGAGGCTGTGTGCAAAGTAGCCTGGCAGCGTATCTACGGGATCGGTGATAAAGTTTTGTCAAGAGCACACAAACTTCTTGCAAATAACACGAAGGTTTTGACAAAAAGCTACTCAACCGTTCCTGAAACAGAAGATGTGGTAGCAGTATTACTCTGCGAGAAGTTCATGGAGAGTTACCCGGAGATATGCAGCGACGGAATATGGAGGATGCAAGAAATGGCTCAGGACGCAGGAGTCCAAAACTATGTTCGCGAGAATTGGAAAGATATGTGCCTTCGGTTTGGTTGTTCGAAACGAGTTGATCCAAATAATCCTCCGACAGACAATACGATCAACAAAGTTTGGCGCATGGATTTTCCGCACGTCAAGTTTGTCAGAGGTATTATGCATATTTTCGTTATCATTACTTATTACAGGTTTGTTTTGCAGAAGGAGATTTCTCAAAATGCGAGATCTGCACAGAGCTTGCTGCTGATCATTCTAACGGTTTCAGGACTGAAGTAGAAGCTCAAGAATGGCGTCGCCGTAGCAGGCTTCATCACAAAATTCACAGGGCGTGCCGCGTTGCCAGCATGCAGCGCAAGAAGGCAGCACCAGCAGATTTTGCTGCCACAGTCATATCAGCCGATATGAAACCGCCAGTGAAGATCCCATCTTGCCGCCGCGCCGCGAAAGATTTCAAAGGAAAAATTGTGTTTCGCCTTTGCGTTGGAATCAATACCTGCTACACTACCGATACGCATTTTATTCTGACGTACCTTGAAGGCGCGGTAGAACACGGCGCGAACAGCAACATTACTATGCTTGCCGCACTTTTACATTGGCAACTTTGGAACCCTCGCACAATGCAAGCGTGGAAATTATATCTTGAGTGGGACGGAGCTGGTGATAACACCGCGTGGGCGATGCTGGGTTTCCTTGGGCTCAATGTCGTTGACAGAGGAATCCGTTTCCAAGTAGAGTCACATCGCAAGCCACCAGGGCACGGGCACGATGGAGATGATCAGGAATTTCGAGTTATGGATATCGGGTGGAAGAGCACCTTCCTGACAACTAACATCGCTCAAGCGTTATTAAAGCTCATTCTTGCATTCAAGAAGCAGCACAAGAAGAGGCATGTGCTGGTTGTTCTCGGATGTAACTACGACTGGATGACTCATTTTAGCCCGTGTATGAACAAGAGTTTCAAAAACTACAACAAACCCTTGGCATATAGAATCACCAAGAAAGATCCTGACGCTTTGCCGACTGTAGAGATCGCTACTTGGGGAGACGCACAGGATTTTCATGGAGTGCGTGATGATCCCAGAGGAGAACCGATCAATTTGTTTATCGGACGCCCCGGTAATAATATTATCTATCTTTCTCTTTCTCTCTCTCTCTCTCTCTATCTCTCTCTCTCTCTCTCTCTCTCTTTCTCTCGTTCTATCTATCTATCTCTCTCTCTATTTATGACAGCGACCGACATGCCTCCCAAGCTTCCAGTCGGCTACTTCGTCAATCCGCGCCTGAAGAAGGATATTCGTGCTTTGGCTACTAAATACCTAGGGCCGGATGAGCGAGCACATGTGGAGGAAATGTTAGCAGGTGGAAATTTGACCAGAGTAGAGGTGGATGGAGATTACTTCGAAGGCGGCCTGCCCGGCCGTCCTGCTCATATGTCCTGTGTCGATGCAAAAGGCAAGGAATGGAGAGCAGAATTTCGATTGATCGACGAGCTACCTGTAAATTGGATGGAGTTGCCTCAAGAACGACAGGAGAAAATGAACGCACTTACGCGTTTGACCGATGAAGAGCTGCTGTCCTTACCACGCACTTATTTTGTTAATGAAGGACGTCCTCCAGCTCACCCGAGATGGCGTGGTGCAAGACAGCTTACTAGCGAAGAAAAGCAGGAGCAGGATTTAGCATTTGGAAATGCTTCTGAGCCTTGGCGGAAAATTCTCACGTTGCTAAGATCGTCAGAGGAAAAAAAGCAATTTGCGTCCAAGCAGATGGTAGTTAGCGAATTGAAATCATGGATGAGAATGCATGGTGTTGCAACGCAAAACTCCGATCGGAAACAGTTCAAGAAGGCAGAGCTTATTGAACAAGCGTGGAACCATTTCGAACGATGCGACTGTGGGTTCCCTGAGGAAGAAGAGCTTGGTGCTGCTCAGCCTGCAGAACCAGTGGCAGATTCAGAGGATGACTTATCTGATACTTCATCTTCCAGTTCATCAACTGACTCATCGTCTGATCGATCTTCTGGTTCAGAGGAAGAAAAGCATGGTATTAGTTTTCTTCTTCTTCTTCTTCTTCTTCTTCTTCTTCTTCTTCTTCTTCTTCTTCTTCTTCTTCTTCTTCTTCTTCTTCTTCTTCTTCTTGTTCTTCTCCTCCTTAACATGATGCTATCCATATTGTAGATGATTCAGATCGCTCCGACGCAAGTTGGAGAATGCGTAACTCAGGAATCCGTTTGCGCGGACGTCGCCGCGCACGTCGTGCTGCGGGTGGACGTGGACGTGGACGTGGACGTGGTCGTATGTGATTATTTTTTTTGAATGAATTTTTCTGGGTCCGACTTTTTCATAATGGTTTTTGTCTAGGGCAACTGCAACTGTAACGCTTCTTCTAAAAACTGAAATTAGAAATTTGTTTAACTCTGATAATGCACCAGAATCTGATGTGAAGCGTCCTCCCTCCGACCCATTCCCCCCCCCACCCCCCCCCCCCTCCCCCCTCTACGTACCAGCGTACGTCACAGCGGGCAAACAGAATTTTTTGAAGGTAAAACCATGTCTTAATATAGTAAAATGCTTAATATAAGCAAGAATAAACAGTAAAAGCAAATTCTGCATGTTCGGCATTGTTATCATCATAGATTCATGGTAGCCGGGACTACGAAAAAGTAGAAAAATTACCGTGTCGGACCGGTTCCTGCCCACCTCTGAAGATGAAGTTAAAGTGTATTACAATTAATAAAAACATGTTTTAATATTATTTTTATATGTTCTGCAATCAGTGAATTGATTTCCTTTCATTTCCACACGTTTTCAAAAAAGTCCATATACTTCATGGAAAATTTCGGAAAAAGGGATATCCCCAAGATTGTCGAATGTTTAGTTCTAGGTGTCAAGGTCCAAGTTTGGAGATCAGGGTTCTTCCCTGTTTCTCCAAAACCCCCCTTACCACCTGTAGTTTCCCTTGCCCGAGACGACTGCAAGCACTATCTCACACGACCAGTACAGCGTACTGATAGTTGAGAAGCTACTTGACACTCTCACCAAGACACAGTCAAGTCAACAACAGTGACTGATTGTCCTCAGAGAGTGTGTCGTTCCAAATTCCAAAATTTATGAGTTCGAAAAAGGCATAGGGACTCCAAATGTATTAAGACCGGAGGTCTTACCCTTACGAGCTCAATAATGAAAAAAAGTTTAAAAATAACGTTGAACACAACTGGTTCAGAACTAACCTCCACTTCTAAAGTAGAAAGGGAAGTCAAGTCTGAACCCAAACAACAAGTCAGAGGGGAAAACCGTTAAAAACGGAGTGTCAAACGCTTCTGCAAGACAGTACATTCAGCAAGTGCGCGCAGCACTGCTAAATCGATCCTTGGATCAAGATACTTTAGTTATGGCCTCTTTTGTCAACGACAACTTCAACCTCGCTATGCGCAGGGCTGAACGTAGGTACCTCCAACGGGGCGGTCGGCGTACGCCTGCTCAGATCGAGACTATATTACGTTCGCTTCCGCAGTGACAAACTAGTTGTGGTTTTGGCTTTTTACTTTTTCACTTTGAAATGTATGGAGCTTGTTCCAATATTAACTTTGGAATTTTCAAGTGCTGTATACGTATCTTTTAATTAAACAAAAGTCTGCTGTTAAGTTTAGTACTTCTAGATCTAGTACGTATATTTTGACTTATGTGGACTATACTGTGCTTGCACTTTTTGTCTACTCGTGTGCAAAGAAAACTAAGCAGCGTATTTTTTCCGTGAACTTAACTATTGACACATTCATTTTTCATATTTCAACATAGTTTTTTAATAACTTTTTACCTAGTGCTTTTCCCTACAACTTTGGTGTTTTTGTGTCTTTTTATTAATCAGCGTTTTCATTCTTTGTCACAAATTGTCAGTCATTAGTTTGTGCCACACATTAGCTTTTGTGAGTTTCTATTTGCAATTGTCACAAACATACATATGTTACATGACTATAATTAATTTATGCCTTTGCAATTGGGTTTGTTCCTTCGTGTCTGCTTCATTTTCTTGCTTTTCACAAAGCTCTCATTCAAGCGTCTGTTTCCTCACATGTACTTTTTTCTTGCTTTCAATGCATGCATTGAAATTTGAATGCACTGCATTGACAATCCAATGCATACATTGACATTTCAATGATGCATTGAAATGCATTGCACTGGAAATGTGTATCGATATCAATGCATGCATTGAAATTTCAATCTACTAGATCTACCAAGAAATGTGTGTTTCAATGCACGCATTGATTTTCAATGCATGCATTAAAATTTCTATACAGTACCGATCAATCCATGCATTGATTTTCAATGCATGCATTGAAATGTTCATGCAGCACAGAAAGTGTATTTCAATACATGAATTGATTTTCAATGCATGCATTCAAATGTAAATGCAGCACAGATCAATGCATGCATTGATTTTCAATGCATGCATAAAAATGTCGACGCAGCACAGAAATGTGTATTTCACTGCATTCATTGATTTTCAATGTATGCATTAAATTATCAATACATGCATTGAAATGTATCTTTTCAGTATTAATGCATGCATTGATTTTCAATGCATGCATTGAATTCGAAATGGGTAATTCAGTGCATGCATTGATAAACAGTTGCATGATCACTCTTCTCTTCTTCTTTCTTCTGTCTTTCTTCATCATCCAACTCACGTTGTGTGACAGATTGTGGTCTCTGAGTCTTAGAAACTGTTGGTGAAGGTGCAGATTCTCTCTCGACAAGACTGGGGAGAACTATTGGCTTTCCTTCTAAGCAATTAATTAACTGTGAGTTAACTAACCTAAGAATAACTTTCAAAGTAGTCTCGTAAGTCTTAAAGTCTTTGATGTTTCTGGGAAAATGATTAATCTTCAAATCTAATTTCAATTTCGGGTATTGGGTAGGTAAGGGTCTGTCTTACCTGTGTGCTTACCCGAGCTACTTGACCAGAAACTTGTTGAGCGAACGTCGGCGACAGGGAAGCCAGACCACTTGTTCCGACGACTGGTTCTGTTGAGATGGGTTTTCCACCACTGCTGGGGAAAAATCCAAGGACTACGATGAACGCCAAAAACGAGCGGGTCTGTGCTAAGTGTTTATCGAACGACAGGGCCACTCCAAATCGGATTAAAGTCAAGCCTGTTGGGTTGAGGAAGGTTGCCGGAAAACTGTCGTGACCAGCAGCACTGGCGAGCTGGACTCTTGGCAACCACGGCCACTGTCCACGGAACGCTCCTCTAGAGACTCTTGACTCCTCGATGTGCTGGGTGGCTGAGCTCTGACGGCCTCGAACCACCACACACTGCGCTGAGATCTTCTCAACTCACACAGGGCCTCACCAGATACTTATCAACCGTGGTAACTGGCAACAAACGAGCCCCTCATCCCAGCGACTCACTTGTCAGTGACGATGATGTCGAAGAAGATGAGGGGTCTGGTGAAGACGAGGAGGACGATCCGGCACTAGAGATCCCTTTGACAGGGTCAACTGACACGTTTCGTTACGTCCGTAACCTGCACAAATGCCAAAACATACTCCAAACAACAACCCATAAGTGCAATTTCCCTTATTCAGCCATAAATTCCCAGTCACGGGAAAAAAGGCAAAATTTCACGGAATTTCCGTGACCTTTTTCCAAAACTTCAAACGGTTACTACATATGATGTAGAAGGATCGGGTCAACGCTATTAATGTGGGAGATTATTCAATATGGATGCTACATAATCATGTAATCTGCATCCTGAAAACCTTCTCCACTCCGGTAAACGGTTACGCGTTAGATGTAGGTTTTAAGGTCCTATGAGATCCAAGCATCCCAGCTTTCTTCTCATATTCCATATCCTAAAACCACGTTAAAACCGGATGTATTAATCAGAACAGGAAATGTAATAAGAATTCATCTTAAAATAGATTTAATAACAAGAAATTACTTCCACGAGTAAATTCCCGTAAACCCTAATAGCGTAAAAACGATGTAGTAAACCGCGGGTGTTACACAGGAGGAGAAAGCCAAACTCTTGCAAAAGGGATTTGAATGGGATACTGTTGGGTCCCCAGACGGTGGACTGGAGCAGCGATCGCCCTCGACACAAGGCGAAGTCCAGCATGGATTCGCTTTTTGACGTCGCCCCTCTCTAGGCGTTCTTCTCTCATTCTCTCCTTCTCCTCTTGCTTCTTACATTATTCCAGTTACCCTCACACTCCCCAACACTTTTTCTATCTATGTTTTTTTTTTTTTTTTTTTTTTTTTTTTTTTTTTTTTGAATTATGTTTTGTATTTGCAGAGAGATTTGAGAGAGAAAATAAAGTTTCAAAACTTGTTTTCGCCGTTGCTTTTTTGTTAATCATGGTGTCCACTTTGCCCCCTGTTTTTTTAGCCATTTGCTAATTTTTTTATCAAGTTTTTTTTTTTTTTTTTTTTTTTTTTTTTTTTTTTTTTTTTGTGTTTGTAGACACGTTATGCATTTTTTCCCAACGTCGATGGTACCAACTATACTGACCCACACTTCGGCAGAGCTGGCCAAGGAGCACTACCCCCGGTTGCGAGGCTCATTAACAGAGGCAGAGTTTTGGAGTTTCGTGTGCATCCTTATCAAGATTTCCTTGGCGGGTAGGGGGCGCAGACGGTGCCATTGGTCGAAAACGAGTGAAATGGGCATAGATGGGCTACCGGGGGATGATTTTGGGAAGTTAATGGCCTGTAATCGGTTCGATGCAATTTTGAAGTGCCTAAGGATTCGCCCCCCCCCCCCCTACAGATGCAGACCCTTTTCTACCTATTCGTGCTTTTTCAGAGGCTGTTGGTAAGAAGGCGGAGTTGTCCATAGTGCCGGGGGGGGGGGGGGGTTATTACTGTGGACGAAAGCATGGGGCAGTATACTGGCGAGGGGACGCCTGGGCAAATGGTGGTCCCAAGGAAGCCTATCCCTGTTGGAAGGGAGTACCACAAGGTGTGTGACGTGGAGTCTGGGATCTGTATCGCCATGGAAATGGTGGAGGGGCAGGCGAGGGATAGGCAAAAAGAGTTTGTAGCAGCTCTGGGGGTTACCACCGCCACTACTTTACGATGAACCAAGCCTTGGTGGGGTACGGGACGCATTGTTATCGGAGATTCGTGGTTTGCGTCTGTAAAAACTGCCATGGAGTTGAAGCAAAGGGGGTTGGATTTTGTGGGCATGGTGAAGACTGCACACTCGGGGTTTTCAGTAAAGTTACTTCATAGCTCAAGGGGGGGCCAAGGGGGATTTAGCCTCAGCTGTATGAGAAAAGGATGGGGTAAAGCTGCTCGTAGTGAACCAAAACGACCATAATCAGCAGCAAATTATTGCCACTTGCTCTACTACTTTGGCGGGTACACCTCAGAATGCGCGTTTTTCACAGTCTATGCCACAGGTTCCGCGCTGCCAGCGTGGCCTTGTACTATTCAGCTTTTAACGCGGTAGATATGTTTAATTCCGCTCGCCACGGGTCAAATTCCCTTAATTTATCTATTGCCACTCATAATTGGGTGAAGGTCGATTTCCTAATTTTGCTTGACTTTATTATCACAATGCGTACAGGCATTACCTGAAATTTTCGACAACAGTTTTAGCCAAACTTAATTTAATGAAAGGAGATGTCAGGCCAGGCTACTGCAAAAGCCTGCTTGCCAAGCAGCTGTTGACGCAGGTGAATGAGGCTGAAATTGATGCTATCTTGTCCCCCCCCCCCCCCCCCCCTGCATGTTGCTGTCCAGGTACGGGCACACGGTCCAGGGGGACAAACTTAGGAAGAAGCGGGAGGCAAGTGAGGCATCTAGGGGTAGTACGGAGAGGGCGAAGAGGCGTAGATGTCGTGTGTGTCTGTATGCCTATCTAGAAAAAAAGGTGAATTACACCGAGTGGTTCTGCGCGACTTGCGGCCCTTACGTGCCCCTGTGCAACTTTGCAGCACGTGGGCGCCACACGTGGCACAAGCAGTACGGAATGCACTCCAAAAACAAGCGTAAACGCACGTTCCTAGAGAAGGGGGAATAAGGGAACGGAAAAAACACGACACTGATTATAATATCGTCAGAACTGGGACATACTGAGAGTGCCACGGGATGTACCGTGCCGACTTGGACTTGATTTGTATTGGGAACTTGGAACAGAGGGTGGCGAGACTTGATGTCATTTGGGACAACACTTTCTGTTATCATTTAGTAAAATACTTAAAAGAAAGATTTGGTATCCACTTTGAGGCATCACGATGGGAATGGGGGGGGCAACGCGACATGGATTGATGGATGGATTTAAAAAAAAAAAAAAAAAAAAAAATTATGGACAAAAGGTCGACAAGAGGAATCCATGAAGGAATGGAATGGGATGGAAGTGGTATTGAAGGAACTGGAATGAAAGGGGGTGGAAGTGGTATGGAAGGAACTGGAATGGAATGGGATGGAAGTGGTATGGAAGGAACTGGAATGGAATGGGATGGAAGTGGTATGGAAGGAACTGGAAGGGAATGGGATGGAAGTGGTATGGAAGGAAATGGAATGGAATGGGATGGAAGTGGTATGGAAGGAAATGGAATGGAATGGAATGGAATGGAATTGGTCTGGAATGGAAGGAAGCAGTGGAATGGAAGTGATTAAATGAAGGAAGGAAAGGAAGGTGCTATGGTCACGCCTGGCTAAGCAAGGAAGGAAGGAAGGAAGCAAGACAAGAAGTAAGGATGAGATTATTGGATCGACGGATGGATTAAAATATGGAATAATGTTGACGGGCGGAACCTGATATTCTTTAAGTTTGGTTGGCGAATGAATTGAGACATGGAATGAGGCTGACTTGAGGAATCTGATATTAATTACTGAGTTCA
Organism: Paulinella micropora; assembly: GCA_019918135.1. Classification (NCBI taxonomy): domain Eukaryota; phylum Cercozoa; class Imbricatea; order Euglyphida; family Paulinellidae; genus Paulinella; species Paulinella micropora. Next base: position 230,853 of record WBZZ01000548.1, read on the forward strand.
CTGACGCCGGATTAAGGTACGCATGAGGTTGAAACAGGAACATGTTTCACAGAATGGGGGATGAAATTCAATTTGGAAAATGCTTTGCAAGGTAACGGAATGGGGAATGAATCGAGAGCATAAGTCACGGAATGGGGAAACTGAAAACACGTAATAAGGTTTCGGAATATGCATCACTTGAATATTATGATACATACTCACGGTATTTCGGGACTGGCAGGTGTTATAACAGACCCGAACGATAAGCTGCTTCGGGTGGAGGGAGAGACGGTGAAAGGAAAACGGAAGGACAAATGGGAGATAGGGTCGACACACACGTTCGAATTCGACAGAGGTGACGGGGAAATGGAGGGGGGTGGTTGTATGAGGAATTTGAGGAGCCTATACAGACAAGGCGACCTTTCATGTGGATGCAAGGTCGGTGGGATGGAACTTGTCAAGGCAGTTGTGCCACAAGCGGACTACCGGAATATAAAGGACGTAACGAGTGAAATAAGGAAGGAAAGGAGGAGACGATGCGATGGACATTGGCAAGAGAAAAGGAGATAAGACAGGAGAATCTGAAGAGAGTTTTTGGCGAGGGGGAAGCTGGAGGAAGCAGGGGGGAAAGGACAGGAGACAAATTTCGACGACACACCTATTCGGATGTTCCCGGGCTATAAACAGGAGAACAACTGAGTGATTACAGGAGGAGATTGGGATGGGAGGAAAAGATACGGAAGACGGTGGCAGAGAAGACGAAACAGAGCCTCAGGTTATACTGCATGGCAGGAGCAATGTTACAAAGTATTATTGTGGGGAGGGTACAGAACAACTCGCGGAACTAGGGTGATAATTGATCAATCGCAGTGGGGGGCAATGAAGTTTGTATGGTTACATACGGCTATCAGCTTGCCAGAGGGGATGAAAGAGGCGGCAAGGGGCATCATGCAAGGATGCAAATGTGGCAAGGAATCAGTGCATGGTATATATTATGGGTAGCGGAGATGGAAAAGGGCGAGGCCGCGGAGGAATAGAATATTTGGTGCCATGGTGGCAAGGGCGTTTACACAACGAACGGTAGAGGAGGCGAAAAGGTTGGGTACTTCCAAGGTGAGGGTACGCACGATGGGTACAGGGCATCCCGGATAATACTGATTAAGTCAGAGGGGGAATGAGGGGGTCGGAGATGGAACGGGAAATAAAGTTTGCGACGGACTTGGCCTGGGCCTGCGATGAGGGCTGGGAGGAGAGTCCAGAGACGGTGGCGGACGTCACTGTGTCGGTATGGTTGCAAGGTTTGACTTGGGAAGAGCGGGCGGAAGCGAGTTCAGGCGACTTATGGGAGCGGGAAAGGAAGGGCTGTGACAGGAGACAAGGAACAAGAACGGAATTGAAAGAGAAACAATATAAAAGGGGCGAGGGGATTATGTATGAATGGAAATGGGGACGACGCGCACAACGGGCAGAGGATCCCCGGAGCGGACACGTGAGGGGGCAACGTTAACGGGAGACCACAGAGGGAAAGGGGGCACGATGGGGGAATCTGTCAACACGAAGACAAAAGACTGAAGGCAAAAGTGGCACCGCTTGGGAGTGTGGGGAACACCACGGGGTTCAAGTGGCAGAAAGGCGGGGGAAATGGGACACGATAAGGGGGGGAAGGGGGTTATACAGTGACATAAATGGGGAGCCATCATTGCACACAAATGCGAACGACATGGGATGTATTGTGTGGATGTCTGCATTTGGTGCAACAGCTTCATGATTCCTAGCTTCGGATGACGCAATTATGGGGAAGAAAACTATGGGAAGGAGGAAAAGGAAATGGAAGAACAGGCCCGGGGGCCACAAGATGGTGCTAAGGGAAAGAACGGGGAGGAGACATGGAGGGGATTAGTGGATGGAAAAAGACTGAGTTGGATCAGGATAGGGAAAGCATTTACGACAAGACGGCACGTTATTGGGGGAAAATATGCGGAGGCATGATAGCTTTTTCGTGAGGACAAGCTTAGCGGCTAATAATGGCCTGGTGGATGCCAAGGAGTTATATTTACGATGGGCTCCGGTGGCAGAGGTAAGGGAAAGACAGGAAGAGAAAAGGCATCGAAAAGGGAGGAAAGCCGGGATGTAAACGGAAACATGACAGGGAAGTTGGCGGAAGGGGGCATGGTGCGATTGTCGGACCAGAGGCACACAGTGATGATGCCGCTCAGGAAGAGATGCCTTCAGGAAAGGAAGGCAGAAGTATGGGGGATAATTGGGAGCGATACCTCGAACAACGGAACGGCGGAGTTCCCGAGTGCACAACGATGATACGCTGTATCAGAACGACTTGGATCGCGCCACGGAAGCCAAACGGGAGGCGGCATGTTGGGAACGGAAGAAGGCTATCCGCCATGGCAGGTGGCAGTTGGGGGGACTGGGCAAGATGTTCCCGCAAGAAGAGCTGGTCTGGTCGGAACATTTCAACAACCAAAACATCGCGCGATATGAATGGCGGCGCAAGGGCAAAGCTCATATTATGATGCGGCGGGGTGTCCTCAGCGTGGAAAAGGGGGTCGTGGACGACGTGGCGGACGCGGGGGACGCGGGGGACGCGACTACGGGGGATACCAGCGATCGGCGGAAACACGGCCGGAAATGGCTGAAAAGGTGCTTATTTCAGGGGCGGCGGGATATTGCCGGAACGCCGAGGAGCGGCGGGAGGGGGAGCACCCACGCAGTCGGGTAGGATGATATCTGTGGAAGATATGGAAAAGGAACATGAACAGAGGAATGGTATATTTGAACACAACGGCTCCGCGGGAGGAGGAAGCGTGACCGCGGCGGCATGACGGCGCGGATGACGTCATGATAATTGGGGAAAGCAAAACAGAGGAACGTCGGCGAGAGGCTTGCTCGGCACTGCAACGGATCGACAGGGCGGGATACGGCAGCCCGGATTGGGGAATGGTCAAGGAGAACGCCATTCCATCGATCTGACTGGGGAATGACAAGAAAACGGATGAGAGAGAAAGAAGAAAGAAAGGGGGATAGGGAACACGACAAACGGCAGAAGGCAGAGGAGCGGACTTGTGAGGGGGGAACAGGTGAAGGGAAACAGGGGAATGAGGAAGAGGATAAGGGGGATACAAGCCATACTATTAGGGGGGGGCAAGGAAATAAAGGGGGATGAGGGTAGCAAGGAGGACAAGGGAATCGCGGCGGACGCGATGGACCAAGGGAATAGGTCTGTGGATAAGGATCTCGGCCGGGGGCCGGAAAGGAATTTGGGACCCACTGGAAGGAATAACGGGGAGGAACGGGACCGGGACCGTCTCCTCCTTCAGACTTACTAGAAGATCGGTGCACGGACAGCATCTTTGAGTCCTAGGAAAGAGGTTAATTCAATTAAAAAAGAATTCAATTAAAAGAGCTGATTTCCCTTTAGCCTACACGAAGGTGGCGATCAAACAAATAGGGGGGGGGGGGGGGGAGGAAGTCATTGGGAATGACACGATGGCGGCGATCAGTGTGATCGGAAAACACTTTCAGGACAAATATGTGGGACAGCCGTGGTATCGGCAAGCGTTACGGCGAACGCAGGGATGGGTGAATGGGGTGTCGGGCTCGACGCCAGTAACAGGAACGATGCTATTCACGTTTCGTCTTTCGGATGATTCGATATATACGCATAAGTTCTGGGTGGTACCGGCGTACACGGGAGGATTATTATGCGCACACATATTGATTGTGCTGGGGGAATTGTGAGATATAGTACGGGCGAGAACGCACTGGTATATAAGCTGGTAGCATGGTCGGCGGATGACGACCCGCAAGGAAACAAGGACGGATGGACCGCTGGTGATTTCAGGGCGGCAACGGTAGAGTTGTCAAAGGAGACGGCGGCCGACGAAGCGGCACGCGAGGTTTTCGCGGTTGGGGATCCTCAGGAAACGGAGGAGGAAAGTACGTCGGAGGATGAGTGGACGCCTGACAGATTAGCCGCATTGTGCGACATACGGTTGGACCAGTTGAGGGAACAACGGAAACTGGCGACGGATGGGTTTCCAGTACATGGGCGCAATTTGGGGTACCAGCACAAGGAAATGGATGGCAGGACGTTGCCAAGGGCCCTGTATGTGGTTTGTAACGTGGCGAAACCTAGTAAGGCAAAAACAGGGATCATAGATTTCCTCAAGGACAAGTGGGGCGATGAGCCCATCATGGCTGACTCGGTGGCAGGGATAAAGAAAGCGTTGAAGAATCGGATTTCTCATGGGGACTTCACGATCAGACTGCCGGTGGGCAGGCGAACGGAAATGTGGTAGTACGATATCGAGGATTTCCTGGTTCAGGACCCGATACCAATACCGAGCCGGACACAAAAGCTCGTTATAGCGTGTAGGATGGGATCAAAAGGAAGTATCGGCAGGAACTCCTTGGCCGGGACTTGGCAGTGATCCGAAATGAGGCATTCACCCATATCTCTGGGGTATACCACAGAACACACGCGACCCAGTACGCCATGATGATCGACCAATTGGCGAGGTATGCGGATCAGGAGAAACAAACACCCACATTATATCGGTCTCGGGCGGGGTTTGATGAGGATGGCATGGAAACCTCGGTGGATGATATAGCCGGGAAGGCTACGGACGAGCAGATCAAGGAGGAAACGGATAAGGCACGGGAGGCCTTGCGGGTGCAGGCTAAGCAATGGCAGGGGAGCGAGAAGTCCAAGGAGGACGTGCTCGCGATGATGGACGAGCACATCGAGGTTTTTGGGCCTGTGGAAGGGGGATCGGTCAAACACCATACGGCGGTGTTTCACAGGGAAATGGGATAGGAAGTGCCTGGAATAGGGCGGCCTTCGCGACTCAGCTACCACGAAGACAGGATCGCCAAGGAAATGAAGGCGGAACTGTTGGAAAAGGGGTTGATAGAGGCCCGGTTATTGGAATACTCTTCGCCGGTGCGGATGGCGCCGAAGCCGGATGGCACATTGCGAATGTGCATAAACTATTGGCAGATCAACCAGAGCATAAAGAAGATCGAGACGCCGGTTCCGGATGTATGGCGGGGAGTGGAAGTGCTGCGAAAGGCGAAGATATACTCCACTTTGGATCTGAAGAGTGGTTTCTGGCAAATATAATTGGCAGAAGAGAGCCAATACCTCACGGCCTTCATGGTTGGAATGACGACCTATGTATGGAAGGTCTTGCCGATGGGGCTTAAGGTTGCTCCGGGAATCTTCCAGAAGGCGATGACTGAGATGCTGGGGGCGAAATTCCGCGATGACGAGTTTGCTTTTAAGCATGGTGATACGTCCACGTACGCATTTGCGTTAAGGCATTCGGGTTTCGGCTCAATGCCAAGAAGTGCCATTTCATGCAAAAACGGATTCAATATTTGGGATACGATATTGAGAACGGAACATGCACAATCGCGGCTAAGAAGATGGAAGCATTGGAGGCAATGTCGATGCCGAGGAGTAAATCGGATCTACACTCGTTCGTGTCTTGGGCGCAATATTATGGAGAGTTTATCCCGAATTTTGCCAATCGGGCGGAGCCCATACGGAAGCACATGAAGAACTATAAGAATCGCTATTTTGATTCCTGGAATCTCTACCCATAGATAAGGGGAGGGTTGGTAAATTTGTATAAGGTAATGCAAAGCGATGGTGGCGAATATTCTGTCAAGACAGACCCTACCTGAAGTAGATTATTAACCACTGCACATGCAGGTGTGTGCAGTTACTTCCGGTTGCGCACAAATTAACCAAGGTAGAAATCCTGTTCGAAGCTGCGTCTATATCCAACAGGCGGTAGTACTAACTTGTTGACGAGGATAATACACACAAATTCAACATAACAAACGATCTTCTGTCCTTTGCCTTACCTCATTGAACAGACCCAAAACCGAAAAATACCTGGTAATGATGTCAAACCTGTCTCTGTTGCGCATACAAAGCTGGGTGCAGATCAGCACATATTCTAAGGGCAGATGTTCCAAAATAATTTTCTGTTGAAAGTTTCTTGCTTCGAAGTTACTCCTATCGTAACTCATGTCCATGACATGGACATACTCACATATTCACAATTGCTGTCTGGGACGCCTACTTCTGAAATCGGAAGCTAATCCTACACAACGAGAGTTTGCAAAGCTTTCGAAGACACTTCTACTCGATCTCAAGACTTGCTTGGGCGGGATTTTGCCAAAAGTTGCTTATCAATATTAAACAGTGCATCCTCTCGTTACCAAAAATGTTACAAATAATAATACCTGTTATCCAACAAAAAATTAGAAAAAAAAATCTTTAAAAAAATACTTTTGAAAAGAGCAGTGCGGTTTCGAGGAAAGAAAGTGTAACACAACACACCAAAAGCCATGCATACAGAAAATAAGAAAAAAGAACCTTATCACAATTCATACAGAGAAGACTTCTCAATATCAAACTTAAAACAGATAAGATAACTTAAATTGTCCAGCAATCATGACACTAAAAAAAATAAAAAAGAATAATAAAAAAAAGAGGGTCAATTATTACCAAACAATACGATTTAATTTACGTTGACTTAGTAACGATAAAGACACCTCCTCAGTTTGAAACATTCTGACATTACAGCTTAGTCAACTATGACAGCCGTACCATTTGCACATTCCTTGTTCAAAACCGGCAACAATCTATATTAGATTATTAAAAAGTCTGTATCAGCAATTTCGCAGAAATTTTTCCCCAAATTTTAATGATTAAAACTTCGAATAGAACAAGCTTTAAACATCTGCGAAATGTCAGCAGATATGAACCGAAGTGGTTCGAATCAAAAATGAAGGCAGTGTGCGCGGTTACAGATTGTCAAGCAATTCTTTGGCAGCCAAGCTGGCTGGCCGCTTGTCGGGAGATGATTGACCAGAACGTGTAACTCGACGCTTATCTACGTTGTCCTTCAAAATGTCTGAAGAGGACAGAAGATCTTCGGGAGCAGAGCTAAAATAACTTGGACCCTTTCTCATCCACTTATCCATAGTCTCTTGATTCCTTTTACCTTGTTTTTTTTGAGGAGCTTCTGCAACACAGAATAGTTCAGTACAACCGATCAAACCGGACCCTACTTATTATTACCTTGACGATTTGGCGGACGGGACCCTGGGTTAATTTCCGTGTCATCATCCATCGTGGCTTGAACCTTTGATTCTAGAGCAGCAAGCGTGATTGGATCCAGAGGTACTTTTGGTGCTCGCAAAACAGGATTTTGAAATAGATTCTCCACAAAAAGCGTATCTGGATGATGTCATAATATACTCTAACTCTGTGGAAGAGCACATGGAACACCTCAGGGATATCATGAGGCGGGTTAAGGCATTCGGGTTTCGGCTCAACGCCAAGAAGTGCTATTTCATGCAAAAACTGATTCAATATTTGGGATACGATATTGAGAACGGAACATGCACAATCGCGGCTAAGAAGATGGAAGCATTGGAGGCAATGTCGATGCCGAGGAGTAAATCGGATCTACACTCGTTCGTGTCTTGGGCGCAATATTATGGAGAGTTTATTCCGAATTTTGCCAATCGGGCGGAGCCCATACGGAAGCACATGAAGAACTTCAAGGGGGACTGGGCAAATTCAGACGAGTGGGGGCAAGACGTCTAGGATGCCATAAAGGACTTGCGGGGTACAATCCTGAAGGACCCGTTAACGGAGGACGGAACAGTAATGAGGTTGCTAGAGTCTTCAACGCACCTTTTATCCTGGATACGGACGCGTCGGCATACGCGATAGGGGGGTGGTGCTACAACAGGCGGACGGCAAGGGACGGCTACGGCCAGTGATCTTTCTTAGTCGGCGAATGCCGAATGCGGAAAGGCAATATTACACGAGGCAACGGGAAGCTTTGGCTATTGTCTGGGGATTCAAACGATTAAGGGAATACCTGTGGGGGGCGAAGGACACGAAGGTGAGGACGGACTATAACAACCTGCGGTGGTTGATGTCGCAAGACCAGATGGGACGTCTGGCACGGTGGCAACAGGAGTTATCGGAGTAAGATTTCCAGGTAGAGTACATCAAAGGAAAGGAGAACTTCTTGGCTGATCATCAGTCGAGGTCGGACGGAAGGGAGGAGGCAGGTGCTCCTCAAGGTAAGGGGGAGGGGGAACCGAAAAAGCGCCAGGTACCGGAGGTATTCACGGTCAAGCCGGTATGGGATGGGGACCAGAGAAGGGGGATGAACCTAACACGATTTGGGTTCACCACGGCGGCGGCGGTATTGACGGTTTGGGGTACATAGATTTGGAAAAGATAGAGAAGGAAGCAGATTTCGAGGATAAGAAGCCGAATCCCGATAAATGGCATGGTATATGCGGCGGAAATGTCGGCGGCATACAAGTTTCGGACGACCGGAGACATAGGGAAACAGGAATTCGACAGGGACCTTCGGCTTAATGAGGCGGCTCACATTAATCCGCGGGAATGCTGTGAGGAACATGGGGACCAATACGCGAGGGACAACCTCGACGAGTACGAATGGAACGCGGCATTGAACGAGGAGAGGACACCCGGTCCGGAGGAATTGGAGAGGCCATGCTTTCCATGGCGGCACTTGCCAATGGTGGGCAACATGATCGTCGGGGATAAGAAGGACGAGGAGCAGCAGCGACAGGAGCCGGTGGGCTTCAAGATGTTGGAAAAGATGCACCCTAGTCGGGTGGCGCTGGATTTGGAAACGGATACGCAATCAGGTTTGCTTCGGTGGATAAACTTCGGAGTCTGACAAGTGAGGCAAAGGAATTCCAGGCGTTAATTCAGCACGTGAAAAACCCAACGCCGGAAACGCGCACCGAGGCGGTGAAAAGGCAGCTAAAGACGCATGGGTTAATCTAGTATATGGGAACGGACGGCAGATACAGGGATGATCCGGAACGGTGGACAGTATGGGTACCGCCGGCGTCGCGGCACGCGATCTTGATCGGGGCACACAACTGTCCCATGCAGAGTCATCCGGGATTGGAAAAGATGAAATGGTCCTTGGCAAGGAAGTTCTACTGGGGGAATATGGGCAGGGACGTCGAGAGGTTTATCAACGGCTGCGCATCATGTCAGCGGGCTAAGACGCCTAACTTACGATGCAAACAAAGGGCTGATCGGGCAATACGAGTCACGGGCGAGATTTTCGAGATGGTGCACATCGATTACGTGGGGCCACTGACGGAGGCAGGGGATGGGTGATTCAAATATATCCTTACGGTTATCGATCGGGCGTCCAATTACGTGATCACGGTGCCCACGAAGGATGACACCAAGGAAACAACTGCTAAGGCACTCATCGACTGTGTCTTTAGCAGGATTGGGGTTCCGAGGAAGATCATTTCGGATCGGGGGAGTTCGTTCATCAATCGGGTCTCGAACGAGCTGAGTGCGTACTTTGGGTTTCAATGGAACTATGTCATGGTTTATAACCCGATGGCTAATGGCAAGTTCGAGCGGATGCACAAAACTATAAAGGCGTGAAGATATACTGTCAGAATAACCAGAAGGTCTGGCCGGAAACGGTACATGCTTTCAAGTTTGCGAGTCTTCGACTTTGGGAGGGCATGTTCGGCTTTGCCCGAATCAGTTGGTACACGGAAGGGTGTTGAACACACCTACGGATGTCCTGAAGCAGACGGCGCTCTATGAGCCAACGGAATTGATGGCGTGCCGTTTGAGAGCGATGGCGGAGACGGAACTCATGGTCCGGAAACAACGGGAGGCGGAGATGCGGCGTAAGGACGCCAGGGGGCAGCAGAAGTACAAGCATGTGGAGTTCAATGTGGGGGACACTGTCTTGTTATACGTCCCGAGCATCCCGGTGGGATTATCGGTGAAGCTATATGAGAAATGGCAGGGCCCATATCAGGTGGTACAGCAGACAGCGGCATACAACTGTAAAATTCGTCATCAACGGACGAATAAGGAACAGATTGTGCACGTACGCGGTTGGTTAATTAAGTTCTCACCGTTCTTATTGGATTATGAGACGGACGCGCAGGCACTGGCGCGCACGGCGAATGACAGGGGCATAGTCGTTCGCACCGGGCGGAGGAGATTGCAAGGTTCACGGAACAGCTCTCGTATGAGAAGGAGGAGGAGGAGAAGCAGAGGTTGCGGGATGCAATCGCGGAACTGGAAACGGCTCTCATGAAAGAGCACCAAGAAGGCAACGCCAAGGGGGGAGTGACGCGGACAGCAAGGAGGAAGTCAAGGAGAGGCGGGGGGAGTCAGGTGGAGAGCGCCACAGCAGGAAGCGAAGGAGGAGAAGCAGAGGGAGGAGAAGCAAGGGGCACAACCGGCTCTTCCGCGGCCACCACCAGAAGGCCAGGATGGGAGCGGACGGCGGCCACAGGCGGAGAAGTGGGTGCAGGACCCAGTCAAGATCGATGAAATCCACTGGCGGGCGGCAAGTTCTACTTGATGCGACCGGCGGCCAGGGAGGTCGCGGAGGACACGATGGATGACTTTTACGTCATGCGGATACTGAAGGTTGGGGATGTACAAGGTCAAAAGCGGCGGAAGGGCATTGCTCCGGTAATGCAGTTTTGGAGAAGTGGTGATGCGACGAACTTGGAGAAGGGCCGCCGGTTCAGTCCAGTTTTTCTGGAGAACTGGGGGCAAAAGCGGGAAACGTGGGATGTGAGTATCCAGTTGGACGACAAGAACCACACGCCTTATACGGTGCAGACGCGACCTAGGATGGTCCTGGATATGTCTTTTGACCTCACCGAGGATTGGCGATTTCCCACCATCATCTGGGATGAGGTGGAGGAGAAAGGCCTGCCCTTTGAGATCATCGGGGCACCACCGGCAAAGGTGGGATCGAGGGGAAGGAAACGTCCCTCGGGGCCGGAAAGGAAGGCAAGGAGGGGAAGAAGATGAGAATGAAGAGAGAGAGAGAGAGAGAGAGAGAGAGAGAGAGAGAGAGAGAGAGAGAGAGAAGAACGAGAAAAGATGATGACCGAGTCCGGGGTGGTGCGCCCGGGGAAAACGGCTGAATGACACCCAAGGCTCAATTGATCCATAGGTGTATGGTATACACCAATCACGCGCAGGGACGCGATGATATAAGTTTATTTCCGCGCAGGGCGCGATGATATAATTTTATTCCGCCCAGGGACGCGATGATACAATTTTATTTCCGCGCAGGGCGCGATGATACAATTTCATTCCGCGCAGGGGGGCGATGATATAATTTTATTCCGCGCAGGGACGCGATGATACAATTTTATTTCCGCGAATTTCATTCCGCGCAGGGACGCGATGATATAAATTTATTCCGCGCGGGCCGCGATGTTTACTTTGTATTCCGCGCAGGGACGCGACGATGTAATTTTGAAATCCGCGCAGGGACGCGATGACAGACCTAAAAGGCTTTGAAGGACAATGTGATCATGGTCGCCAGGGAGCGAGACCACTAACACGGCAGGATTGATCATCCTTGCCCCAACATATTATATACACCCTCTCAGCCTGCGGTGGCATGACAAGGGTAAGCGCACGGTGTACGAACATGGTATAATGGTCGGCATGAATGAATGAAAAGAAGAGAGAACGAGATGAGAAAGGAAGAAGAGAAAGATCAGGGCATCGGGAATGATCATCCCTTGAATTATATATGAATTCGTCCACGCGGGGACGCGATGAA